>PPHD01013825.1:0-17086 GCA_002909625.1 Bambusicola thoracicus | reverse complement strand
AATAGCTCAAAGATGGCTCTGAATCTCTGAGGTAAATGAGGGGACAGGAGATCCTGGCTGCCAATATTAAAACAACAAACCTGCTAGTGCTTAAGCTGTAGGAAGTAATTACACACATACCTGTCTCAATCAGAGACAAAAATTAATAGACTTGTTAATTAAGTGCATAATAAACCAGAATGATTACTTTTTATGGGAAGGTGGCCAATAATGTTGTTATTTAATATGGTTTTATGGAGTGCATGAGGTGATAACTAGCCTCCCATCCTGTGCTTCATACACTAGAGCCAAAGATGCTGAAACAATAGGACTAGAAGGCTTGGAAATAAGAATGGTTGTTTTTGACTTGGAATGACGTTGTTCCTCTGCTTCTATCCCAATCCTTCTTATATAGCTCTTGCAATTTAATGTAATAATGTAACATTTTTGTTAACTTTCATTGGAGATATTTAAAAGACCTGCATCTGACAATCTGCTCTAGGTGGCCCTGTTTGAGTTGGAGGGAATGAGAGACAGAGTGACTGAGATGACCTCCAGGGGTCCCTTCCAAACTCAGCCATTCTGTGATATGATGTGAATTATTTCTCCACATAGTTATCCTACAAGTTATATCAGCATTATTTTCATAAGTAAGCAATTCCAGAGTATCTGATTTAAAACTACTAGAATGGGTGGAACAGACAGCTGAACAATTTTTCGCCTTTTTTTTTTAACTGCTGTGGTTAATTTTGCTTGGTATCAATATTTTATACTAAATGAGCTTCCCACTTTTCATATTGCAGCAAAATGATACAACTTTAATGTGCTTGTTTGCAGTTCAGAGACAGCAGCACAGAATGTGTGCTCAGATAGCCTCATCTGCTACCCTCTAGGTCAGGCTGAGCTTTTGCTGCAAGAGTGAGATGATTCTCCCTGAAAACAACTGTGTACCCCAAGTCTGGGGCACAGACAGAGGGAAAGGGCTTGCTCCAAACAGGACTTATATCTAAAGCAAAATCTCAAGGGCGAGGGAGGGAAATAGCTTTCTGAAAGTCCCATCGGTGGTTTATGCACGCATCTACACCAGCAATTTGTGTTGTTTGGGGGTGATATGGAACATGAGGTGAAAATTTAGGCTGAGGCTATAAGTAGTGTTAATGCATCATCGCTGTACTTCAAGCAGAATTGCTCCCTGTGGAATTGAGATATTAATTACACACTGGGCACCATTCTCAGTGCTTGACTTGTAATGTGAGTTCTAGGTCCTCTAGCAGTTAGGAGTTCATTTTCTTCAGTTTAATGCCTTTTCAATGTTACTAGCCACCTATCCTCTAGATAGCTGCTTTTCTTCCTGCTCAGAGGACAAAGTGTATTTTAGCTTCTGTTTCTGGAGCAAGTTAATCTTCTCTACCTTTATCTCAGTGATCTGGCCAGTACTTTATTCCTATCCTTTTCTTGATGAGGACAGGGATGATTATAAAGTAGTCCACTTCAACAGTTATTTTTGGTCCAGCACGTTTTCTGCCTTTCTGTAGTCATTTTGTACTTTCCATTGTAGCTCTCCTGTTTGGTTTCTGTGTTGATATGCACTGTCACTAGTGGATCCTTGCCTGCAGGCTTCAGAAATGCATCCAGTCTGAGAGTGACATATTGTCTTGGCTCTGGGAATGCAGAACAGACTTCTCTGGTGATATGTTCAGCTTCTAAAAATAACTATACATCAGGTAGCTAGCTTTTTTTCCCTCTTTTCTTTTTTGCAAGGCCTATCTCTAAAACATAGCAAAATGATGTACTGGCTCCCTGTAAAGCTGCGCTGTTTCTTCTTTCTAGAAAAAAGGGATGGGGGGGAGAAAATATATGAAGATTAATGTAGCTGTAACTTCTTGTCAAAGAATAACTTTGCTGTTTAGCTTCAGCCTCTTTCCTTCAAGGTATTAATCCTCGTAACAGATGTCTGTGAACTGTGTGGCAAACTTTTTACTAAAATGATTGCAAATAGTATAATCTCTTCAGTCTCTTCTATAAAACAAGCCTTTGACCACTCTGGGGTAATGGCCTAGATGTTATGAACAACGCTAATAAGCTTTATTTTGGAGCATTGAATGGATGGTTTTAATTATCATCTATCATTTCTTCTCTTCTTTTAATATTCTTTATTTGTTTTAGGCAGTGTCTTTTGAATATTTACGTTATCTGTAATAATAGAAGCTCGTCACTGAACATTAAGCTTGAATATAAAGAGATGCATTCTCTAATTACTAGAGAAGAATTAAGGTTTATTGCTGCTTTTCAAACACTGAGATTGAATATTTCTGTAGGGTGGCTACATACCAAGGCTAAGCAATAATTCCTTTGTCTTACTGAGTGCACTGTCACCAACTTCTGTCATTTACTATCTCAGTCACTTGTGATTTCTCAGATTCATTTAAATTAAAAGAAACGTGACTTTTGATTTTCAAGCTTTCCACATTGGAAGGTCAGATTATTCTACGAGGAATACTGCAAGATATTTATTTTGGGTAAATGTATGTATCTTCTCAGTGAGGTTCAGTGAGGTGTGTTTATTTTCATGATATAGATAACTTATTAATTTCAAACCTTCTTCTGCTTGGTGGTATATCTAAATTGTTTCTCAAAAGACTGCTACGTACTGCTTTGTGTTCCGGAGAAGAATTCTATGAAAGAAAGCATTCCTTTTCCTTGTCTGTATTCAAATGCAGCCTAATTTCTAGTTGCACACTGCTCTTCACCTCTTATTTTTACTTCTAGAAAATCCCTTTTTGGTTTGGGGTTCTCATAATCAAAGATGGAACTGAGCCATGTTGAAGTACATGGACATCTTTACAGTGTCAGGTATTTCAGTGGAAAACAAATGCTATCATTTAAGTATCTGTGAAGGGTCAGTAAATGCACTTACTGCAGTGGTAGGGTTCTGCAACCAGATCTTGCTCTTTGGTTTATAGTATCTTGTGATTTGCTTCCATGTCCTTGAGGTGGTTACTACTACTTACTGCAGACAGGCTGATGTTACTACAGTGGATTTCTAATGCAATCATTGCTGGCCTGATGTCCGTTGGTAAAACTGATGGCAGTGTTACCTCCAGATGTGTTGGATGTATTGTTTGATTGAAGCTGAACAGAATTTCATACATTTCTTTCCCACCAATATTCATCAGTGTTATACTTTCTTAACTTATTCAAATCATTGTCTAAGTACTGCTTTAAAAAGAAAATCTGAACAGGTCAGTCTTGTCTTCCAATGGCCTACTGCTAATTTCAGCAACTCTTTATTGGAGAAAATTACAGCTTGAAAAGAACATTATGATCCTGGTTATTGCATTTTCTTTATTGCCAGCAACGCAACTTAGAAATTTTTCTGCAGTGATGTGAAATTACAAATGAATTATTAAAAATCTCTCCTGCAGTTTAACAGATGTCACAGATCTAGACTGTATTCTATTATAGATAGCCAAGGATTTACTGTATTTCATGAAGTATTCATCCAAGTTATGACTCAACTGGTTTAATCTACCTCAACTGTGTCCAGGCAACTTGACTTGGATGATATTGTAACCAGATATTTGGAATATCTGTGTCCTAATAGACACAATACTTAGTGAATCTTCAGTGAACTGATTACATTAAGAAGATAATCATTCCATTTTTTTCAAGTAAAGGAAACTTTATCCACATATTGCTAAGTTTTTAGCATGCTACATCTATCTGTAAGTCTATATACAAGAGCTGTGTATAAACGTATATTCACATTTTATTAATAAAATATCTGGGTTTATTATTAAGGATTGCTGTATATCTGAAGTAACTGTTTTGTGTAAAAATGAATTTTGGTAACTCAGAAGAATATTACCAAAGAACAAGTGAATCATGTGAGTATCTTGCTGTAGTCACAAAGCTGTAGATATGCGGAATTAAATTACATGGCATTAAATTACAAATGGATCAAATTACTTTTATTGTACAAAAATGGCCACTTACTGTTCCATGGGGAAATGAGCTTGACACATCTTGGGCTAGAGAATAACTATATGTAAAGCTCATCAAGCTACTCAAATATGCATGAGCTTGAGAGTATTGCAAGAAATGTTTGGACTTAGAATCTCCATCAAATCTTGCTCAGCATTAGCAAGATTAACTTTACACATTTCCCAGAGGAATACATGAAATAATTTTTTTTCCTTTTTTTTGTATTTCAGCAGGAAAAAAGCAAATGGTTTCTGAAGCATCGAATGAAATAAACTGTTATATTCTAATATTTGGCAATATTTGCTTTAATTGCACAACCTGCTAGGTTTATGTTTTGTTGCCCTCTTTATAAATTTTAAAATAAAAATAATAGAAAATGTTCTGTTACTTATGTAAGTTAATGATATATAATATTTTATATGTGACCCAAGACAATTTCTCTTTGCTCTTTGTGGCCCAAGCAAGCTGAAGTGCTAGGCACCCATGATTTTAATAGTTAACTGCTGATCTTGTCTCTTCACTGTGCATGCAAACCCACTGCAGCTGAAGCTGGAATGTTCCTTTTCAAACTGTGAGCGTTTCAGAACTCTTAGTGGTCTCCAGCAGCTTTGACTGCTGACAGTCTGTTGTGTGGAGCTGTCCCTGAGGTTTCTGTGAGCCTCACATGATTTTTCATCAGGCCTTTGCACACAGTGACGAGCTGTTGATTACCTTGGAGAGGTAGAATAGGATATGAGGTTTCCACCTGCTAGCTGACATCCTTGTTCTGCTGCAGACTCTTGAACACTGGTCTCACTTGTTTATTTAGTCATCTAGAAATCCCCTCCAGCGTTAATATCTCATGCTGACAGTTTGGATCTCTTCTTGAGTTTTCATCTTGTACTTCTGCCAACATGTCAGAGTCACCACAGATACTGACCTGATCAGTGCTCCACTTTTTAATGGCATTAGATAGCCTCTCATTCCTAGCGTTCATTCTTACATGTTTTAGTCTATACTGTTGTTCTTAACTTATGCTGTCCACTTTTTGCTATTTGGCCTAGCATTTTTCATTTTCTTCATGGATTAGGTAACGAATCAGTCACAAAGAGATTGCTGCTCCTTCCAACTGCTTTGAACCCTGTCACTTGACCTAGCAAGTAGTACAAGGATTAGCATATTTGTTGTCTGACAGTTACGGACTGTCTTTGTCAAACCAGATGAAAATAAGATGCCTTATCTGGATGCGAAACAGGAAAGATTAGTAAAGTCTGTCAAGATTTGTCTTTCAGTGAAGAAGGAGATTCCTATAGGAATGCTTAGTGTCTGTGTGTATCATATTTTGAATGTGGTCTTGTTTGACATATTTGATCTAGCAATGCTATGGTTGAGAAGTAAGACAATTCTGACTATTGTACCCTGGTAGGATAAAATACCTGGATCTTCTTTACTCGTGAGCCACAATGTCTTTTTTTTTTTTTTTCCTCTGTCATTGTATAGATATTGTAACTGCTTCCTGGCAGTTGATGCTTGGTGTTTCAGGACTACTCTTGCAATGGATTTGAAAGTACCCTAGGAAATTCCAGCTTTACTCAGTTAAACACTTATGACTTTGCATTGCAATACAAACTCTAGGTGTGAACTTCTGGTCTAAACTTATCCCCATGTAATTTGAAATTGATAGTAATACTACTGTAAAATGAGAAATATTCCCTTTTATTCCTCAGTAGTATTTGCACAATGCATACTTGTAATAAGCAGACCAAATATTTTAGGCTACAGTAGTCTGATAAGTCAGTGTATGTTATGATTTTAAGATTACTATGCAAACCAACCCTAGGACCTCCTTGTCATCTGAACTAATGGGTGGAAAAATTCAGTTTGTTATTGGCTATGCCAGAAGACATGTTTTTAAATACTTGGCTTTTGGTCTTGCGTAAATGTTTAATCATTTGTTTCTGGTGCAGGATGAAGCAGGTCATATTTTCAATGTTCAGTGAGAGCAGAAGTGATAAAATATGACATAGATTAGTTATCAGTAAAAACTAATTTTCTATTTGTTTTAGAACAGGAACTCCAGGGAATACAGTGGGAGTTACTGTCTGTGAGCATTCAAAATAGATCATTATCTATGATAATTATTATAGAACAAGACCTTTTTTTTTTTAGTTAATATTAGTTTTTTGAATTTGTATTCCTTAAATGTTTAAGGCAAGGTATATATTTTCACCTTGGAGGTCTGAGGTTACGCTTAGTTACATCTTGGGGAAAGATTTTGGCAAATGCACAAAGGAAAGATGACTCTTATAGGGAGCAAGGCCCCAGAGTAATTTGGTTTTTGGCGTGTTTGACAAATTCATAATGGTCTTTATGAAAAGCCCTTGGAAAATAATGCAGGAAAATAGCCAGAGTGAAAGTAGGCTGTTTTATTTTGTTTGTTTGTTTTTAACCTTTTTCTTCATATATCAGTCATGTAACTGAATCTGACAATGTGTTGTAGCATAATGCTATGAACATAAAGCAGTGGAAACTCTGGCATTACTGCATTCTAGTTGATGAAATCTATGGATAGGTAGCTGCTCAATTTAAATTGTTATTAAGAATAACAGCAACAGAAAATAGGCAGTACTGAAAAACAAGTAGAATAACAACTATTTGGTTGTAAAAGTGAAAACGTGGCAGCAACTTGTCTGCCTGGGAATTCAGCAGGAGGTGGGGATGTTTGGGCACAGGAACTGCCTGTTCTAAAACTCTGCAGACAAAGTGCACTCCAGAAGCAGTGTACCTACCAGAAAAGTGTTTGCGAATGTTAATGACTTTTAATTGGTTTAATTGAATAGGATGTACTCTGGTCAGCGTGCAAGAGGTTGGTTTCTACTTCTACACACATTTCTGTTAGTAAACGGATGCAGCAGAGTCCTAGGTGGTCTAGGATTGTCTGATTTGCATTGATACTTTAATCTTCCTAGGAAGTAGAAAAAGTCAAACAGTTAATGAGTGCATTANCCTAGGAAGTAGAAAAAGTCAAACAGTTAATGAGTGCATTATAAGGAATATCAAGTCCTGTTCCAGCCTGATATTCAGCTTTGACAACATTGGGTTGCTGAGCCAACGGTGTGTTTTGTTGTCATACCTCTCCTGCTGAGAAACCCATTTTCTAAATAATAGCATGACCACTCAAGTGTAGAAAGGGACTGAGGGAGGGAAGGCCACTGTTTAGAAAAGGTCTATGGCTGGAGCAGTGCTAAACAGCAGCACGCAGCATGTAGCAAGTAACTTCTGNTAAGGAATATCAAGTCCTGTTCCAGCCTGATATTCAGCTTTGACAACATTGGGTTGCTGAGCCAACGGTGTGTTTTGTTGTCATACCTCTCCTGCTGAGAAACCCATTTTCTAAATAATAGCATGACCACTCAAGTGTAGAAAGGGACTGAGGGAGGGAAGGCCACTGTTTAGAAAAGGTCTATGGCTGGAGCAGTGTTAAACAGCAGCACGTAGCAAGTAACTTCTTCTGTACTGCCATACATCCTGCGGGACCTGTCTGTACTGCAGTGAGAAGTTTCCAAGGGAATGGGAGTGGTATGATCTATTTTAATGACTATTAACTTATAACTTCATTGCTGCAAACCATGCATTTGAAAACAATAACTTTCCATTGTGTCAACATGCAGTAATTGACAATGGGAAGCTTTTCACTTTCAAAATCAACTACACAAAGGTTTAGCTATTAATTACAGATCTCAACTCTTCTTTGGAAGACCAGTCATAGAACAAATTTTCTAAGCTCCCATGGGCAGTGAGAGGTTTAACCAGATTCTCTGGAGAAGGTCATGGGTGAGTTGTGCTGAGGCTTTTCTTGTTCACCTGAGTGCAGAATGCTGGGGGTGGGGAAGTTTGTTCTTCTGAGCATCCTTGCTGCTACCTCTCTCCATCATCTCTTGTTAAACAGTATTTCACTTTGAGAAAGTGAGAATTCTGTTGCTACGTTTTTCTATCTAGGTGAGATTTTTCAATCTGAGTTTCGTTTTGATATTGAATAACATCAGAATACCTATGTAAAAACTCAGCTTCAGCCAATGAGGTGCACCTGATTTTGACACAATTTACTGTGCACAGATTCCCTTGAAAGGTTTATTAGATCAGAGCATATCTGGTCAGAGTTCATAGCTAGTAATGAGAACAGGCAAGCTTGGCTTGGTTTCTTTTTTAGCTGCCAAGAGTTTGTTCATCTGTATGAATCACTCCTCACAGCAACTGGGCATACTGCTCCCAAGCTCAGAGCATAGTAAAATTTTATTGCTGATGATTGCAAACATAGTATAATAGGAAGCTCATTCTTTAGAAAGCATCTATAGGAACAGTGTAATATAGTGTAGAAATCTGTTGCAAATGCAGTGACTAATCTGGAATACTGTTGTAAATTAGGTAACATTAATAAATAGCAGCAGTATAAATAGGAAGCTCATTTTAACCATGACCGTGGAATTAATTTAAGTCTAGATGTAGACCTTGACTGCTGACATCCTTTCCCATTCCCACAGAATGTAGAATACATTTTGGGCTAACCTCAAGTGAAGAAATTAATTGTTAATTTCAAACCTAACCTTCCATTTAATTTCTCCAGGATGTGGCTTCGGCCCACTTGGAGTAAGAACTTCTTCATCTATCTGACCAAATGAAATGATGCTGTTCTAATGAAAAGTGCAAATTTTAGAGCAGATCTCAGCTATTTTTTAATGTTAGTAATCTGGAATGTAAAAACCACACATCAGGAAAGGTGCTGCCTTGACATCAATGTGCAAAATAATCTATAATCTAACAGGTTTGTTGTTGAACTTGAAATTAACTTAAGCGATGAATTTAGTTAATATGATTATGGCAACAGATTTAAAACTGCAGATCAAGAGAAAATTCATATTTAGGTTAAACATTATCTTAATATTAAATAATGTTAAAAATGCATTGAATGTTGGATATGCTAAGTGGTTAGGACTAAATAGAAATTTAAGGTAAATATAACCCAGTGAAATTTTTAAATAAAATAACTGAAAAGATGGATCAATTCCATTACATTCACATAATCGTTCCTTGGAACAACAACAACAACAAAAAAAAAACCCACAAAGAAAAAAAAATAGTACTCTTACAGGCATTATGAAGCATGAGGTGAAATGAAGGCAGAATGCTGGTGGGGCTGTTCAGCCTGAGACAGCTGACTTATTGTTTGTTGCTTATTGCTGCTGGTTATTGTGACAGCCTTTATGGCACAGCCTATAGTAAATTACACATTTCCCATGTTGGCCACACTTAAATCACATCTTCAAGAGTTGATTTTTGCCTGATCCCACTCAATGTATTTTCTGTAAAATTAATCAAAAATTATATTTATTTGGTAAAAGCACAGTGTGGGTTTGGTTTGGTTTTATTTTATTAGAGTAGACTGAATGAATCTCCTCTGCATTGGCTGTCTTATTTGGATTGATAACTGACTGGTTAGACCATTAGGCAATAACCACAGTGGTTTCACGTACCGAGATTGGGACCTTCTTAGAGGACCTGATTTTTTTCAAGAGCTTTTGAAATTGAGTTGCCTTAAAATGTATTCTGAAGATCTTAATGTCCCGATGCTTTTGAAAATCTTTGCCTCAAGCTTTTTCCCAGTCAGCTTCAGAACATATTAGAATATATAATCTCATACTATTTAAACTTTTCTTCAAAACAGTGAATGGACCAGCTTAAAGGCTATTAATTGAAAGATAATTCTAATACACGAAAATAATAAAATAATAAAATATTCAAAGTGAAGGAAATAGAAGCAAACCTTTATGATGTGAACATTAGTTGTCTAAGCTGTGTAAGCTTTTTATTTATTGCTGCTTTAAAAAATGAAAACAAGCCAGAAATAACCCCATAGTCTTAGGAAATGTCTTAGCTGACTTTATGTCAATGACAGGTTAACATAAATATCATTGACTGTTATGTCCTACTATAGCGATTCATTTTTTATTATTGTAAATTCAGAACTGGAGTTTGGAACATTTTTTTCCATGCTTTTGGGTTGGGTCAGTGTGTAAGGATAGACATTTATTGAAAGGGAATTTCAATCAGGAGCTGCTCTAAAGGTGCTTTGGAAAGAAAATTCAGATTGAATTAACATCTAACTTCCTTCATATGAGAGAAAATCTGTTTTTATGTCCAAAATCAATACCCTATAATGACACTTCTAAAAATTATTTAATTCTAGCATTTATTTAAGATGCATTGTTTGCTTTCTCTAAAAGATGTAGATGTCTAAATTTAGATAGGACTTGGAGAACAGAGTGGGGGTTAAATACCTCTCATTATTTGTAAAATTAGAGAGCAGAAGTCTGCCACTGCTGCTAATTATTTGAATTCCTTTCTAGTTGTAAAAGCAGAATGAGAATTAACTTTCTGTGAGGAATTAGAATAATGTTTTGTGTGTTGGAAATAGTGGATTTGGACAGATTTTCAGATGTTTTAACCTACTTGACAAGAGTTGGTAATAACGTTTATGTTAAAATGAAGTGTTGCAAAATAGTAATTTTCATTAAAGAAAACATTTGTGGAAAAATAATATGAACCACAGAACTTAAAAATGTGTTGAAGTTTCCTTGCAGTTAACTACTCCCATTTCAGTATTTTTTTTTCTTGAATGCTAATCTGTGCTAATATGAAACTGTAATTTATATCTACTTCAGTTAGGAATAAAATAATACGGTGAACTTTGAAGGTGATAAAACGGAGTTCCAGAAAGTTTTTAGTCTGCCATTGTACGGATGAGGTGCCATTCACTATGGTGTTTTGACCTTTCACTTCAGATTTTGAATGCAGCTCAGAAACTTTCTTTGGCCTCTTCATTTTAATGCAGCCCAAATGCTTCCTGAGCAAGCCATTAGGCAGCAGCCAGATTTTGTTTTAATCAAATGGTCTTGTAGATGGGTTGTTTTCTGTGTCTGGCTTGGATTCTGATTTGCGAACATAAAAAGGGGACATAAAACTTCAGGATGCCTCTAGTGAAGTAGCACTGAAGCAAATAATTTGAGAAACCATGTGGAGCCGTGTGTTTAAAAAATTATGCCTACCTTAGAGCAGTATGAACGCTCTCAGGTAACAATCAGCACTATTAAATAGGAATGTCTAGCTGGAGAATGTTACAGCACTTCCACTGGTTAATATGCTTTGACACAATCACAGTCCTGCAGTAAATGTTGGTGCAAAAAGCTCAGTGTATTTCTTGGCATGTGGTAATGTTTGGAATACAGCAATCTATATATCAAAATCTGTTCACAAAATTTCTGCTTATTAGCTCCAGTCTGCAATGCGTATTTAGTGACCTTTCAGCAAATAAGTATGCATTATTACTCCTTTGAGCTTTGTAAGCTAAGCAGTAGAAGGCAGTCACTTCAGAAACTCTATCTGCCTTTATGGAAACATGAAAATCTAGAATAATCTTTATTGAAAGTAGTAGATGGAACCATAGCTCAAACTTAGAGGGTTGTCTAGCTCAGCTGTTGGAGGGAGAAAAAATGATCCCTGTTTCAAGGCTCTAGCTGTACCCAGGACTGAACTGGTAAACTCTTAAAAGCCTTAAAATAGAAATAATTTTATAATTTAAAATGCATTTAACATAGGCATCTGAAATGTCATACACTTTTATTGTTGTTAACCAAGGATGAGAAATTACTTGCACTAACAGTCAGCAGAACACACGGTGCTTATTCTAGAGACAAACTTAAGTCTCATTCAGCCACACATCATCAGAAAAGGAAAGTCTGCCTTTGAAATTTACCTCCTGAAAATGTTGAGTCTGCAGTGTGAGGTTTGATTCTTATTTTGTGACAACTGCTTGGTTTAGGATTGGATTCAAATTAAGTTTAGTTAGAATCAGAGTATCCTGAGCTGGAAAAGGTCCCACAAGGATCACCAGGTCCAATTCCTGGCTCCACACAGGACTAACTAAAGGTTTCCTATTAGGAAATGAATTACAGACAGTAGAGGTTAAATGTGCTAAAGGTTTTTAAATGATGAACTTACAGAAAATCCAAGTATTCACCTGCAGCACGTTATTCAACACACAGTTGAATGGCTGTGATTATGGATACCTCTGCAGATCAAATTCTTGTGCTCCTCATTAATCTCTTTTGAATTTAATCTCAGTAGCAAGTGGAAACACTGATAACAAAATGCAGCATGAAAGTCTCAAAGTTTGTATACTTGTAAATTCCCAGGCTAATGAATATCTGTATTTGCGAATACAACTTATATACTAAAGTACAAGGGCATATTAGTAAGTCTACCTTGATTCCACTAGTAAAAACTTCTTCAGTGGGACACACAGCATGTGATACCTAGTGAGTAGATATTAACTCATTTGTGATGATTGTATCAGTGTTCTTTCTTGTTTTGCTTAAGTAAATGCTTCTAGGCATCAGGACACAATGACTAGAACGGTATTCAGAAGGAGCAGAACCAAACTGTTAGAAGCTGATGCCTAGCATGTGTTACACTCCATTTTTGAAAGCAGAAAATACCAAAATAAAATGTGAATTGACTGCAAACATTAGCTAAACTATTGAAGTGGTCACTTTATGTTAGTGATTAGAAGCATATATTGCATTCTCTTATGCAGAAGTACAGCAACTCAGAGTTTTCAGCCAGAGGCAAGAGGATGGTTGTTTTTTAATAGAAATAAATTCATGCTTGCTATTCAATTTCATGCTACTTTTATTGTGTCTGAAGTACCAACAGAAGTAAAAAGGTGTTTGTGTTTGCTAAGTCATCAGACATGACTGACACAACATGGAATGATCTCTTCAATTTGAATAGATGACTGCTAACTCTTGGAAGATGTGTATGAGCCTTGCTATTGAAAGTTCCCTTCTAGTGATGTCTGCCAGTAAAACTCATGTTTAGGAAGCTCAAGATACTTTAAACAATATTAATGGATTGGGGTATACATAAAATACAGTGGAAACAGTGCTTGCCTGTACGAGGCAGAATGGAGAACACACAATGTATACTACCTCATCAGTGGGGCATTAGATCACTTTAGTTATACAGTAAAAATGGTAAATTTAAAAGCAGGAGCTGATTAACTGTCAAGAAAAGACTGTCTAACTGTTTAGGCAGGCAGTGAGGAATGCTGCAGGGGAGCTGGAACTAAAACTTTAACAGCGAGGTGCCTCAGAGATGGTCAGAGAAGAAGGCATATGTTAGTGCATCTGTAATGGAAAAGCTGTACTGTGGAAAATAGCGCCCAATCCTGCATAGAAGATAGGATGACCTGAAGGGTGAAATGCATCTAACAGAAAGAAAAGATGGATCTCGGCCTGACAGAAAGGGCAAGAGAAATCCCCAAAGGGCCACATCAATGGATGTGATAGTGGTTTCCACAGCTCTCTTGAAATATCAGTTTAACATCTAAACCATTGTCAGCCACGGGGAATAAATTTGAGAGAGAGATCTACAATGATAGCTGTTAAGCCTCTCTAAATAGGAGCCCAGCAATCAGTTGTTGCTTAACTTCAAGACAGATTTTTTTTTTTGTCTGTTTCAGAAACTGATCAGACAAAAATCGGAGCCTACTGCTGTTAGACTTAGGTCTGTTCTGCAAAAGCCTGGCTAAAGATGTCTTAGTTCACAAATTGCTTTATGATTTTAGTCTTTTATCCAAAATGTTGTCAGATCAGTATCACTAATGACATTCTTACTGTATTTCTTCTCTTTTGTGTAGCTATTTACCATGAGGAGCCTAACCTTGTGAAATCCTTACATAAGACTTGAGCAGATTTTGCTTACATCAAATCTAAACTAAAACTGAAACCTGGATAGGATTGTTTCCCTCCATGACCCACTTCAATTACATTGACACAGGGTCCTATTTACTGAAAGAACACAGAAATCAGCACAGCCGCTGTGGTTTAATAAGTTGCATTGGTCTTGCTATTTCGAAATCAGATATGTTCACAGTAGCTTTAATGTTGATTAAAATTCCTTTCAGTATAGCTACTTATTACCTTGTTTATTTGTTTTATTCAGGAAAAAAAATGTAAAACTAGAAGCATTCATGTGAGCCAAAAGACTTTTGTGGCATAGTAGAAACTTCACTCTTATCTGAATCAATTGCTACAGAAACTGAGCCATCCTCATAAGGACCAAGAAGCATAGGACAAACAGAGCATCCTGAATTCCTAGAGAAGTACAGAGCATTAGGGAGTCAAAATGTAAAACTTTCTCAAGCGGTTTTCCTCATGTGCCTTCAGAATTTTGTAGTGGTAGGACAGAAAAAAGGCAAGAAAGTTAACCTTCCATGTGTTGGTATGTCTTCACACTAGGTGTTTGTGCCTTGAAGATATGCACTGATCAGATGTCCCAGAAGAGTATGAATTAACAGCCTGAATGTGTTCTGGCTGCAACCAATGAAGGTGCAGCATGTATTCCTTGTTACATCTGGGTACTGCCGTGTATTTTAGCACCCTGACATACCTCGTGGCAACATGGCTTTTTCTTGGAGGTTCTTTTATCAGCATGGTATCTATGCGTTAATTTTTTGTCTTTATTAATTTTAGTTTATAAATCTAAATATGATTAGTTTTAGAACATTTGGAACTTCACACACCTTTCTTTAACTGGCAGAAACATTTGTCTTCTGCTCACACTGTCTACTTCCTACATAGGGCTTTAATGGTTTCCTTGGGGGTGTGGAGATAAAATCTGAATCAGGCAAATGAATTATTTTGCTAGGGAACATCACATTTTAATGTGGAACTCAGGAGGAATGGCCAGGAAATTTACTTACGGTGAGTGGGTTGGAGGTAACAACTCCAAATGCTTGTGCAGATCAGGAATGGAACAGACAATGCAGAAAAAATCTTCTTGGACATAACTAGATTACTTGAGATGTGTGATGAAGCTAGCCCCTCTACAGAACATGAAGTATGTTTTAGATAATTAATGAATGTTTTAGTATTAGATATTGGTTTTACTAGGAACAGCCTGCTGATGTTGGTAACTACGTTTCTTGTCTTACAGTTCAACCATTTCACAAGCCTTGCTCCCATCCCAGTCACTGTGTTCAGCTCTGGTTTCACATCATGTGCGGATCTCCCAAGAGACTGACAGAAGCAGACATGAATTCATGATGAGGAGCATCCAGTACACTAGGTTAGTGCATCAACTGAGATATAGTCCAGAGAACTGCTCTCCTTGCAATAGAGAAGGCTTCCTCAGATTGAAAAAAGAAAAGAGATAATCAACCTTTTCTAAAATTTGGGAGGTTTCATGTTGCAAACTGTGCTGGATTTTAGTATTCACAAGAACCATCAGCTAGCAATTATTCTGTAAGCTCTTCAATTGTCAGATCAGTGCAAGAGTACATAGTGAATAAAATATTTGTCTCTGCATATTTATAATTTCAAATACTAAACAAGTCAGCAGTGATTAAATACCTTTTGCATCTGCCAGTCATCTTATAGACTGTTCTTTGGAGCAGTCCCCTTTAGTCTGATATCATTAGTCTATTTGCATCAGAAAGCTATTTGTGTTGTGACTTACTCTACCTAGTATTCTTTGGAGCATCAACAGGGTGACACTGTTCTGATACATTTAGCACTGACCAATGTATTGGACACATTATATAGTACTGTAAACTTCTCTGTTGATGAGGCAAAATTTATTCTAGTTGAAAATAGAAGACTGTCCCCTCCATGTATTATATCATTAGTCACACATTTACCCTTAGCTTGCATCTGTTTTTAGAGTTACTCTTAGTAATGAGATGAGAATTCAGTATCATCTTTGATGTTTAAGTGTGTCCTGTTGAGTCTGCTCAGCCTGGCTGGAATACAGAAAAAACAATGCCTGTTTTGATCCCTGCTGGAATGTAGATGAAAGGTGGGGTAGGGGAGAATCTAAAAATTGAGTTTGATTTATACAAAGCCAAGTTGGGAAAAATACAAATCTATTCTATCCTTAGTAGATACCAGTTGCATTAAAACCAAAACAAACAAACAAACTCTGATGCCCCCTAAACTTCCCTCTCCCCACTTCCACACCCCAAAAAAATCAGAGCAAAAACATGCAAACCCACATACATATATATATATGAATTCTTCCATGTTATCATAATGTTTTACCATAGTTCTACCACTGGCCGTTTTTCATTTCACAGTATACCAGAGACCAGTACTCTCCATATGGGTATCAATTAGCAAAGAAAGGACCTCATCCTATGCCTGTTAGATGTGTGTGTAAAGGTGACAGAGAATACAGTTAAGTACATTTGACAGAGTGTAGACTGAGTACTCAGTCTGGAGGCATGCATAATTCAAAAGCCAAACTTCTGCCACAGTAGAAGTTAGAATGTGTAGATGTACTTAGGCTACATATACAAGTAGGGTATAATCAGGCTCATTTTTAAAGTCAGGTAAAGTTAATATAAAATCTGTCCATGGGCATTTTTCAACTGTCTTCAGTAAACATTGGATGACAGTTTTCCTGGCCGTGTGATAAACCACAGAGATGGAAGGTAATAGGGAGAGCCCACAAGGAAGGGCTCACTGTTTCTAGGACAGCATCCTCCAGAGTGCTTAAATTAATCTGGGGTTTAAGAGATGGCGGTCCCAAATGTGTCGCCAGGAGCTGCAGAACAAAATATTGATGATCATAGCTGCAACTGAGCCTATGGATCTGAGGGAAGAAAATGTGAGGTAGGTCTTGCCATTTTTTGCCATCTGTGGAGATGAATGATGGAATAGGCTAAACGAACCACAGAACTACATATGTACATGTGTAAGGATGATTAGAAGGGGGAGGGAAGATCTCTTTTTGAAATATTTCATTTAATCTGAAGCAAAATGGTTTGTATTTTCTTATTTTTCTATTTTTTCTTTCAATTTATTCAGCTCAAATTTTAAGCAAAATGCTGGTTAGAAATGCCCACGTGGGTTGCTTCTACATTTTCCAGTGTAACTAGAAAGCACCCACAGTATTTCCACACTTTCCAAGTGCTCCCCAACACTTCTTTATCCTGTTCTCATTACCCCTACCCTGCCTGCTCCCTCTCCCCCAGCTGCAGTTAATGTTATCTGCTTTCAGCAGGGCTCCTTTTTTTTTTTTTTTTTTT
>PPHD01013824.1:0-17087 GCA_002909625.1 Bambusicola thoracicus | reverse complement strand
TGAGATCCATCAAGCTTTAAAATCAATGGCCCGACCAATCCCTGACTGGCCCTAGCTAAGCCTTCCAAAACGAAGATACCATTGCATTTTGCCTTCTGGGGAAAGCAGCTGTGTGCCCCACACACTAAGCACAGAAGTAGCTTTTCCAGTAGCCTCACTGGAAGTTACAAGTTGGTTTCCAGATTACTGCTTGAGATCTAAACATACCCTGTGCCAATAGCTTGACGTATCAGTGACGTAGAATTCCTCTCTGTCCTGTCCTGCTTTCCAGCTGTTCTCAAAGGTTAACAAGCGAGGCTGAGGTGTAAGTAGGGTTTATATTAGTGTTAGAAATAAGAAAATAAAACTATGAACTTAATAGGAAGTCTGAAAGGAAAAGCTGATGGAGAAAGTTTTTCAGTCAAATACGTTTTGCCAAGAGTTTCTTTCTGCTGATGGCTTTCACTGAGAGGAAAAAAGAGCAAACAGTTGAACATTCTTCAGTCAGTAAAATGGATTTAGGAAGTTATTTTCAGTCTTGATTTGTCTACAGTCTTGATAGGACCTGCACTGTGGAAAAGAGCAAGAGGGGAGGTGGCTGTGCCTCACTGAAGTGTGGGCTGAGGGAGGGCCCAGCCTCCTGGGCAGAACATGGGCAAGAAGCCTGTGCTAGTCTAGGGAGATGAAGATTAATGTGCTGAGACAAAGCAAAATACTGTGCTTCAGTTTCGTGTTTTGGATGTTTAGGAAGTGCTTCTGTAGCTTGGACAAAACGGTATGGGGAAACCTCTAGAACGCACAGGCAGGTGGTGAATTCCAACAAATCTGTGAGGTGCTGTTTGTCCCAAACTCCCCAGCAAACAAAAAGACAAAAAACAAACAGAAATGTGAAATGAAAAGGAGGCCTGAAACCAGGTTCTGTCTCTTGCAGACACTGGTCCAATGCCAGCATTGTGACCCAGACCCATTGGGTTTTCCTCATTTTTCCCAGAGCAAAACTACTCTCTGGGAACTATTATTTCTGTTTGAGAATGTTTTGCTCTGGCAATGAAACCTTCCAGTGTTTGCGTGTCCTGCTGTTTGTCAGTGCAAGTGCTTTATCACCCATTTGTCACCAGCTGGGCCTGGGCCCAGCACCACGCGGCTGCTGCTATCACCTTTCAGCCCGTTGCTGGTGAGCTCAGACCCTGTGTTACAGTCAGCATCGTGGGTATGCTGAAGTATTAAATGCTCTTCTTTATTCCTTCAAAGGAAGAACTAACCTTTTGATCTACTTTGCAGTATTCTGAACTGTGGTCTGTTTGTTTCCTATTAACGAATTTCAATCTTTGTGCAATAGCCAAGACTTCTGAAGTCCTGCAATTCTTCAGTAGTGGCTGGGAATGGAAACTCGATCTCACAAGTATGGTCTGCAGCCTCATTGCCAAGGTCATTTCACCTCTCCTGAGCAGAAAGATACTGCAGGGAAAGAATATAAACTGCTTTCTTTATTTTCAAATGTTTATTGGATACAAGGGATATTTTTCCTCTCATCTTTAATATTATGTCTATCGCAGTCAGGTAAGAGGGCTGTCGTCAAACAACTCCCCTGAAGCATCCCTATGAAGGCTTGCTATTCTTTGCTCTGCCCTGCATAATATTTGGAAAGTCGGTGCTCATTTAATTCTATTAGGGATTATTCTAGATCTTTCTAAGCTGTGTATGAATTTGGTTCAACTCTATGTATCAACAAGGGCCTTGATTCTCTGACCAGGCAGTCTTTTGAAGAATTACTACTGTGAGGAAATACACAGCAGAACTACTAGACAATAGTTATTCTATGCAAAAAGTACTTTCATTTTGTGAGACAAAAGGTAGAACAAATGTGCTTTCCTTAAGCAGCTACAAAGATAAACAAGTGTTATACAATCTTTTTCCTTTTTTTTTTTTTTCCTGTACATTGTTATGCTCTAGGTGGCCCATTCTTGCTAAAAGTCTAGATCCGTCATGAAGGATGAAGTTGTTGCTCTTAACCTTTCATAGAATCATAGAATGGCTTAGATTGAAAGGGACCTTAAAGATCACCCAGTTCCAACTGCCTGCCATGGTCAGGGCTGCCACTCATCAGATGAGGATACCCAGGGCCCCATCTGACCTGACTTGAGTGCTTCCAGGGATGGAGCATCCAAAGCTTCTCTGAGCAGCCTCTGCCAGTGCCTCAAACCTTTAATTCATGAGGATTTGAGGATTCATGCTTTCCTTGATGATGTTAAACTCTAATATAACAATGTATTCAAGGTAACTGCATTTCATCTCTGTTTTGATGGAAGGTGTTACCTTACTCAGGTGCACAGTGACCTAGTATCTCTCATGTAGAAACTTTCCAGGACAAAGGGGATGATGGGGGGGGACATCAGCTGATAAAAAATACCACGTGTCTGCAAGAGGAGATGTGTTAATGATGAAAAAAGGTTGCACAGGAAGATTAAAGACCTCATAGATGGGAAGGAGGACATACTTTGTGGGGGCCATAGTGGCGAGGCCGGACTCTTTTCAGTAGTGCGTGGGGACAGGACAAGGGGAAAAGGCCAGAAACTAGAGTATAGGAAGTTCCACATGAATGTGCGCAAGAACTTCTTTATGGTGAGGGTGACGGAGCACTGGAACAGGCTGCCCAGGGGGGTTGTGGAGTCTCCTTCTCTGGAGATATTCAAGACCCACCTGGACGCCTACCTGTGAGACCTGGTATAGGGAACCTGCTTTGGCAGGGAGGTTGGACTCGATGATCTCTAGAGGTCCCTTCCAACCCCTACCATTCTGTGATTCTGTGATTCTTTGGGAACAGTCTGAGAATATGGAATGAATTTGCCCAAAATATAAATTTATCACAAACTTCACTTACTGTCATTCCAAAATCACTGTCTGTTGCCTTACCCTGCCTTTTCTCAAACCATGCAGTGCTATGTCTAGACTCTATACCCAGACAGAAAGAAATTTCTGCACCCATTTGTAGAGATGATATACATAAGAAGGCAAACATATTAACCAGTGGACATGTGCATAGACTTGCATTGCTGTCCTGAAGATACCGGTAGATGATCTGTACTCCAAGAGCTGAAGATGACATTGTCACTAAATTCCTTCCTTGACCACTGAAATAGTAGAACTGAGCAGCAGGGATACTGACACACTCTAACTGATAATGCAGGGCTGTTTTCTTAAGTGTGGTTTACAGCGTTAATGCCATGTAATATGACATAGGAGGTAAAGACACCGCTGCTTGAAGTAATTTTCCATAGGTGTTTTACTTGTTAGGTTCCCATGGATGAGAGACTGTCGTGCCTTCAGACTATGTCTCATTGCTTGAAGCAGATCAGCTCTGCGCTGCAGCGGGGGATGTTCTGCACCTGTGGGATGGCAAGCTTGTAAAGCTTTTTGATTCCTTCTTTATTTTTGATAGGTCATAGGGTAGATAACTTGCACTTTATGCAGTCATAAATCTTTGTGCTTGTAATAAAACTGTTGAAATGAAATTTTTCCAAGGTACTGTTCAGATAATCCTAGAAGAATTTGGAATCTTTTTTTGGACTTTGTTTGGCTGTCAGATGGGGGCAGTGGGTGGTGCATTGTGTATGAGTGTGAGAGGGGGAGAGAGAAACAGAGGGGCAGAGAGTTTAATATGATTGTAGATATTGCCTAGTACTAGGCAGGCTGGCAATGCTGAGAGATGAGCTTTCACCCTTGTCTATCAGTACTTGCAGTTCACGGTCTCAGCACAAAGAAGTACAGAAAGCAACAAAATTCTCTGAAGAGCAGCAAAGGAAACATAAGGCTGTTTATATTTCCACCTGAACAGACAGTCTGCTGTACAATTCAGAATGTAACAGCTTGTACAATAGCTTGTTGAGTATGACTGTTGTATTATCTCTTCAGTACAGAGAAGAAAGCGGGGCCACAAAGAGGGGAAGTGGCTAGCTCGAGGTTATACAGCAGTTCTTCAGCAGAGGCTGGGAGCGGCAAGAAGTATGGTCTGGAGTCTTAATGTCAAGGACCTTTTGCCTCTCCTGAACATAAAGAAACTGCACAACAGAGAACATAAGCTATTTCTCATTTAATTTAGAACCATTCACTGATTTGAAGTGCATGTTTTGCCTTACCATTAATACTGCTTCTTCAGCAGTGCTTTGAAACATAAAATATTTCAAGAGAGAGAAACTTGAATTGATAAATATTTTGTTGCCTGTCCCAGATTGTATTGCTGTTTCTCTTCTTGTTTTCTTTTAGTGTGAAGAGAGGCATACTCAAGCTACTGGGATTGATGCTTGATTTGTATACTGCTAAAATTGGAGATATTTGGAACTTTACATCAATACTGTGTGGTTCATCCTCACGTAGAAGCTAAACTCCAAATGTACAAAGGATACCAACTCCTTGTTTCAGTGATAAAAAGATTTTGTAGCCATAGCAATAGGATGGCATTTAGCCTGTGTGGGCTGGAGCTGAAGGGCAGAGTTGCCTCACCTGTATTAATTCCTCTTCATGACTCTGGGAAGCAAATTCACATGTGAAAGGCTACCCTTGGTACAAAGGGCTTACACTTGGCTCTGCCTTTGCAATAGTGAAGACTTCTCTCTCTTTATTCAGACAAAGCAATAACTTGAGCAAGAGTAGCTCTGAAGTGAGGAGAACTTCAACAAACAAAAGCAAGAGTTTCTGTCAAATCTGCTTTCTAATTACAGAAATTAGAGTTCTCTCAGTCCTAGTACCTGTCTAGCTTTTTGGCCAAGCTGTCTGCTTCCTTGTTTTCATCTGACATCTGCTCTTCTTATGTAATGACAGCCCTGTTACTGTCTCGACTTCTACAAACTACCTTGGAAGTGTGTGTACAGCTGCAGTTCACATATGCGTATCTCAGAATACACGACGATGTTGTGGTTCTGAACACTTTCATGAATGTGATAATCGAGACCTAAATTCACCTAGACAGCCAAGGTGCTGAAGAAAGGAAGATGGTTTGGATCTGCTCCACTGAACTTATTCTTTGCATCTCTGCATGTTGTTTATTGATTTAACTAATTTGTTGGCACTTGTAAATTAAAGCACTTGAGTGGGGAGATGAAACAGAGAAACCAGGAAAATAATGTTTTTGTTGTGAAATTAAAAGAGATTTTCAAAATTAAGAAATACATATTTCAGCCATGTGCAATAAAACATTTCAGTTACAGTTACAGAGGCAATTGGCATAACTTTCTACATGATAAGAATAAATAAATGTGTACTGTATGTAGCTGTGCTCTGTTTTCAAATGATAATGATGAAGCCATGTTTTATACGGATAAGAGACCTTTATTGTGGAGCCGAGTATTCGCTAGTAGGGAAGAGCTGAAAATACTTTGGAGGAAAGGAAGTATAGAAAATTAGAGAAGTTGGACTACTCGACTCATTTATTTCTGCCTGGGAAGGTTCTTTGCTTCCTTTTGTTTCACAGATTTGTGTCTGCATTAAAGCTTCTTCATAAGCTTAGCATTTCTGCTCTGTTGTCTTTGCAAGGTATGGCACCACTTTTGTCCATTTTTGTGAGTTTGCTTGACACTGATCTCACAGAATATGTTGTCTTCCATTATTAAATACTAATAGTATTTTGTTGTTGTTGTTGTTGTTTTTTCAGTGATAAATAGTGGGAACTATTGCCTGGCTCCATGGTTTTCAGATTGCTTTTGTTTTATCCTACAAAGAACAAGAGTGGCTTCCTTAGGCCTTCCTTAAATCTTCTGGATAGACCAAACCCCAATACACATGTCTATAAGTCCTGTTCGAGTTCTGTCTCTATCTTTGTAACAGCTTTCAAGATGGATTTTCAAAATATTTTTACCATCCAGTATTCCCATATTGTCAATATGAAGGAAGATCAGACTGTTTTGCAATTCATATAGACATCTGGGGCAACATTATGTATTTTCTGAGATAACAAGGGAGAAATACACGTTCTGTAAGCTAAGCAGTACTGAAACCTTGTGTGCTGGTTAGCTTGGGAGCAAATATTTATCTCTGCAAGATATCACCTCAGTCTTTTATTTCATATTTACAATCTAGACTAAATAACTTAATAGTTTTTATGCAGTTTGTCTTTTTTAAACAGCTATGAATCATATCTTTTTGACATAATCTTGATCTTGGAAACTTCAGCCGTTGCATTATACTTTCTAATGAAGCTAGTGTACTTTGTTTCTTGTCTGAGAATATTATAAATAACATAAGCAAACAGTATGAATTTATATTGAACCTCCCCCTTTCTCCTTCCTTTGCCTTTCTCCTACTCCCTGGTAAGAAATCATCTATTTGCTATAGTTTCTTTCAATCAAGTTATGAAAATATTTTCATTTTCATTCTGATTAAGATACATTTCAAGTTTGATTTTTTTTCTTTTAATTCAGTGACTTCTGTATTCTGTGACCAATTAGTAAATAGATTTTTAATTACCAAGTGATATTTAATGGTTGTCAGAATTTTGGAGGATAACTCTTGTAGATACTGTAATGAGAATAATTTTGCCACTTAATGAACCAGTTATAATTGCCTCTTGGTGTCGCATCTGACAACAGATCTGATAACATGTGTCCTGAACATGCTTCTTGAAATATGGTATTGTAGGTTTTCCATTCTGTCCTTATTCTGTCTGCTTATGTGTTCTAGGTTACTGTGTTTGATTCTTGGCCACTGGGCTCTTTCTGAAAATCTTCTTACTTTCTGGCTTGTTTGGATTGTTTTGACCAGAGCAGGGCAAGAAGTTAGTGTCAAAGTTTCTGAATTTTACCAGACAATTCCACTTGTTGGACTGAGTCCCATAAGGTTCTGATTAATGGCTTAATATTTCATTCTTTACTATAAACAGTGAATTGCTGCTTAAATATTTCATTTTGTTATCCATTACGTTCAGCAAGTGTTTGCTCTTTTTTAAATGTTTCATGGGCTCGAGATTAGAGTACTGTGACTACATCTGGTGTGGGGTTTTGTTCAGCTCTTGCTTACAACTTTTAAGAATGGTTTCTGTGCTTATTGTGCTTATTTCCTTTTTATTCTGTATCTGATTTTTAATGACTATGATTTAATAAATCAAACTATGGAGATAATAAAGGTCATTTTTATAATGTTCTCCCATACATCACCTTTTGGCTATTTTTTTTTCTTCAGGATAAGCTGGAGGATTTTTATAGATAATTTTGATGGATATTTGAAAATGCCTCCCAAAATAATTTCTCCAGAATATGACACATTTGTATTTTGAGAGTTAAACTGTTGATGTCTCCCTCTTCATATTCTAGGTGTGCTATTCCAAACGGAGAAATCTAACTTTGTATTATCTAAAGAACTCCTTCTTGGTGATGCTGCACCCATGTAAGTATTATTATCTACTATCCTCATAACAGAGTTTTAGAATATCTCCTATGCATTTAAGAAGGCAGCGTATAAACTCTGGCTTGTAAAAAATCTGTATTTTTCTGATAAGGGATGATCAGCCAACCTTGTGCTACCAGAGTGAAGTGTTCTTACAAGCAGGGAGCTGATTGCATCTCAAACATTTTACAGCATTTACCGGTTATCCATTTGTTCAAGAGCCTCCTCTGCTTTTAACGATTTCACTGTCTTGCTGAGTTTACTTAGTACCTCCTTCATTATTTTAAACTTGGAACATTTTGAAATGTGTTTCGTTCTAGCTCTTCCAGCAAAACAAACCTTCTTGAAAGACTTTTCATGTAAATTTATCTCATGAAAAGCAATACCAAATGCCAGTCTCTGTGGCATTATAATTAAGCCCGTCTGTTTACTTGAGAAACTACTGATCTTTCTTTTGTACAGACAATCAAATTATTTTTGTGAATTGTCGTTAATGACGTAGTGTTGAAGCTTTGTTTAAGTAGGGTGTATGAGTACTGACAGAAAACAAAAGCTTCAAAAAACTAAATGTATATGAAAACAAAGCGCTTGACTTCATTGGTGTGTAATAGTTTGGAACAAAGAACTGGTTAATCACAGCTAAGGTAGATCAACAGAGGTATCTGGAAGGCAGAAATGAAAATATTTAGCATTAGTCAGGAACCATTGTAGTGGATGTTAAACATTATTCTGACTTGAAGTGGCAGCTAAATGGATATGTGGCAAAATCTATCCATAATCTTCTTTGTTATTCTCTGATCCTGTTTAGGGTGCCTCATATAAAAAAAATTGCTTTTCTTAACCAAATGTGATTTCAAATGAGAAGTGCAAGCTGCTTTGTTATGCAATTTTGCACTTGCTGGTCAGTTACTGTCAGATTTCTTTGGGAAGTTCAAACATAAAGCAAAGCTTCTGGTAAAGACCTACTCTGCTTAACTGATTTGGGTAAATCAGCAGAGTTTATTTGACTTCAGTTAAAGACCTTGTAGCTTAGATCTCATTCTCAGCAATACTTTTGTATTTATATTTCTGAAAACTGGAAGTTGCAGAATCCTACCTTGTAATGATAGTAGTGGTTTTCTCTGTAAAAATGCAAAGCAGTGGAGGATTAGCTCCCAGCTCTCAGTCAAATTCTGAAAATGAGAATAGCAGTAGGAGACAGCTTTTAAACATATTAAAAAGTAAAATAACTTCATTAATTTTTTATCACCTTCCTTGTATGTGTGAATAGTCATGCTGAGGCACAACTATATTTAATCCTCGTTTAAGTCAGCTTCTGTCAACATAAACTGTAGGCAAGGCCAAGGCAGTAAAACCGCACCCAGGAGGGGAAGTGACTGTGCAGCATGAATTACATCTATTCACCGCCTTTCAGGGCACAAAAGCAAGAGCAGTGCTGTGGTATTTGGGACTTGATCAGGGCCAGGGCTAAGGAAATCAAGGAAGGCATTCTTTGGTGGTCTTCAGTCTGTATGACAGAGTCTTTTCCCAGCAGAAAGTCAGGTTAACAAAACAACCTCTCACTGTCATGAGGGTAAATCCCTGTGGATGACCAAAGTCACTGCTGACAGAAGGAAGTGTATGACTCAGTGTTTCAGCTTCAGTAACTGGAATACCAGAAGAGAGAGTCTGGAGTTGCACTACTATTGGTCATACATAGCAAAGACTGAAACTATCAGGATCTGTTGATCCACAGAATCACGGCATGGCTGGGGTTGGCAGGGCCCTGTGGAGCCATCTGCTCCAAACTTCTGCTCCAGCAGAGCCACCTAGAGCAGGGTGCCCAGGGCCTTGTACAGGTGGCTTTTTAAGATCCAAGGAGAGAGACGAGACTCCACTCCCATTTCATGAAATTATTACTTATGAGACATATAAAGACTAATGTCTATCTTAAATATTAGGCTTTGTTCTTCGTGTTCTACATGAAATACTGTGGAAAATAATTACCTGGTGAATGAGAAATTAACAAAAAGAAGATGTATTTGATGTGTGAGAAAGATGTATGAATGGATGATCTAATGCTGCTGTATTCATGCAAAGCCTCTCACAAATCCTGGCTGATTGCCATTAGGTGATACTGTAATAGGGTGACATATAATGCTAGTGCAAATACTGTAAACTCCCAAACAAGTGGTGCTCTAGTTGATGATAAAACGGCTGGACTCAGGACATCCAGTCATTTTTTTTCCCCCAGACTTCCCTTGGTAAAAGTCCCATCAGTCCTGCTTGTGACTGTTTCCAGTTTTCTCTTCTTACAGTCAGAATAACGCTGTCCCCTGTCCACAGTGAATTGGTGAAAATGCTACCTGGTGTGTTAACGTAATCTTGAGGACAAAGAATGGTGAATGTTATTGTGCTGACACTACTTTGCATTATCTTGCTCTTATTTTTTATATTATTGAGTTGGTCTATTGCAAGACTTTCCCCAAATGGTTAAGGGCAAGAGTGCCTCTGTAGCCTTGTGCAATTCTTCCATCCTTTCTGTAAAGGTCATTGCATTAACTAGAAGCTGCAGTGATCTTTATGAAGACGAGAGAACCTGCCTGAAAATGATAAAAGAGCAGCCACGCACACAGCCTTTGATGACTGTGTCATCCAGTGCATGAGTTCTCATTCTCTTTGGATTACTGCAGTGTTTTTTTTTTTGCCTTGGAATGAGGCTTGATTTAAACTATAAACAAGTTTTGTCATCGTAGTTACTCAAAACTACAAAAATTCAGAGAGACATATCTCTGTTGAAGGAAGACTGCTGAAAACCTTCACAATGTTACACTTACCTGTAAGGAACAAGAATGTCAGTTCTAAAAAGCTGCTACTAGGACTGCTGAGACTGTGGTTTATCTTCCCTGCAAATGGACCAGGGCTGAAAACTGCTGGTATTTCTATTCCTGGCTCATACAGCTCCCCAGATAGACCAGGAGTCTGCGGGACCGGCTGTCTCTGATCTCTCCTATGAAACTGCTGTGAAATCTGGGACCCTGACCCTTGGTTTCAGGCTTTTCATGCTTTGCCAAGCTGTGGCAAGGCTTGCTGCTTCTTTAACTACTCATCTGAGAGCACTGAGACTGCTTGAAGACCACCAGTGATCCAAACATTTCCTGGTAAATATCTGTAGAGCCTAAAATGTTTACAAGAAAATATTTGAGCATCGATGAATGAACATTTTTTGATTTAATTGTTTTGTAAAGAAAGTTTGGCCCTGCTCAAGGAGCAGTCAGACTGTCGGGGATTAGGAGCTTGAGTTGTCCCATGTTGGAGCAGTGCCCTGAGCACAGATGTGCCAGGGACTTGTTTGCTTTTCTGACATCCAACACTGGCCAAGTATTAAGGGACAGGAAGATAGATGCAAGCAGGCAGGGGAAGGTCACCTAAATACCAGTCAAGTGTACCGCTTTGCTGCATGTCCTGATGTGTGGGCTGTGTGCTGTTTGGTCAACTTGCATGCACTTTTTAGAGGTGATGTGAAGACTGCATCTCTGGTCTATATGCAAAGGATACCAAATTTGGAAATCTTCTTCAGAAGGGACAAGAATATTATTTGACTTCTAGAGTGTTCTTCACCACCTCCAAAGGCTGGTGACCTGTTTACTTCCACTGCAGCCAACTGCCTGTAAAGAGGTGCTAAAGGCAGTATGCCTTTAGCAAATGGAGTGGAGAACTGCTACAGAAACAAGGACTGGGAGTTCACTATCTTCAGGGATGTATCTGTGCGTTGTAGATGCTTCCCAGTTTCTGGATTTGAACTTGATGTGAGACAAGAACTACTGATCACTTGCTTTTCAGAGCCAAAGCTGTTGAGCTTAAGTGACGTGCCTGACCTCAAAGTTTGGAACAGTTAATTTCAGTACAGCTAGAAAGATGAATGGGGATGACAGATAAGGATCTACAGAAGAAAAATACCGAAGTACCAAGGAAGTCTATAGAGGTATAGAATTGGTGAGAAAGTGTAATTGAAATGGCCTAGCAAAAGAAATGTTTCAGCACTTTTTTTTTTAACCTAAAAATTTCAGTAAAGTCTCCTCAGGAAAATTTATTGAAATGAAAACTGCTTCTGAATAAGTTCATTTTAGAACTTCAGAATTTCACTTAGCATTGGACGTTTTTATTCAAACACTTTTGTTATTTCTTGAACTTTAACTACTAGTGAACATTTTATCTTATTACTGCCACGTGAAATGATCTGATTAAAGAACTGTATTTATTTCAGAAATAATGAGCTGAGGTTGCCATTTAGTAATGGTTGAAATATTTTATCTTCTTTCTCGATCAGAATATGTTCACTTCGCATCATAATGAAAGTAGTAATAAAAACAGACAACACTTTGATCTAGAGAAAGCACTTGTTCCAACGAGTGAGAACTTTCTGTTGTTAGAGATTCTGTTGCTACAGGAATAATCTGTGCTTATTCAGGAGACTTTCCTGACTTTCTTTAGAATTCAGCTGTAAAAATAAATATATTTTTCTAGCACAACGTAATGCCAAAGAAACAAAGTTTAAGAAGCATTTTTCAGTAATACAAATGCCGCATTTGCAGCTAATCACAACATTTCTGCAGATTAAATGCAGATTAAATGCCTGTGCCTTTGCCTGTTCGGATGCACATGGCCAAAGCCTTGACATTCTGTGCTGTGGTGAGAGACCGTGTCTGCTACAGGTCTGACCACAAGTGTGCTGCCCAGCTATCGTCAGCCCCACAGCTGGCTTGTGGTGGGGCAGCTGTGAGTTTCCATTTATGAGTGAACACAACCTGGCCAACCAACTGCTGTGTTGGGCAAACAAAGCTTTTTTCGACAGCTGCTGCAGAGTGCAGCAGGCCAAGAGCTGCAGAGCCCCGCACTGCTGGGGCTCTCAACGCAGCTTGCTGCAGTGTTGGAAGGAGATCAGGAGGATGGAACAGGGTAGGGAGGAGAAAGGGTGGATGGATTTCTGAGCTACCCTAAATTGTGGTAGGAGGCAAATGTTACTGCTCGTTTGCTTCAAGACATCCTCCTTCATCACCAGCTGGCTGAAATGCAAATTCCAAGCCTCTTATGTTTCTGGGAAAGAGAAATATATTGCTAAGGAGAAATTTAGCCTTACAGAGATTCACTATTCTGGCAGTGGTGACTATCAGAGAAGGACTAGGGAATATCGGTGGGAGCTGAATATCAGACCCTACTAAATAGGAGAATTGCAGAAATAGCTGATAGAGAAAATATGTGCAAGATAAAAAAGAAAGCCTGCTTTTCTTGATTGATTTTGTCAACATCCGGTAGTGACTCCTTATCCCTGCTGGAAAATATCTCAGTACCTTCTCAGCTGCTTCATTTTCTCCCAGCAGGTTGGATTACCTGAGGGTGTTCATCTGTCTCGGCATATGATTAACCAGTGCATCTTCTAGTGACTAGAGACAGGAAGTAGTATCAATAGCACATTTGTTAACCAAGAGTTTAAGGAGAGAAGACAGCAAGGTTTGTAGGTATATGTCTCACCTCCATAATTAGTCATTGCAGATGAAGGTAGGTGTACAGTAATGACAAGGTAAGCTTATGCCACAGTGCTGTTGTTACATGACAGATTTCAGCCTCAGGAACCACCAAGTGTCACCATCACCCTCTTCACTTACCTTTTCTTTTGTTCTGACCAGTGTAAGCAAGGTGCTTTTTGCAGAATTGTGTGTGCTATTTATAGATTAAAAACTCTCTACAGTTTAATCTATTTGTATAGATGCACTCAAAGTCATCTTGAAAAGGGAGAAAAGCAATGCAGACAGTAGCAGGTGGACTGCTAGTATATTCAGCAGTCACATCCTCTTCCAATATTTAAATGATATTTGCACAAAATTACTTACTTTTTTGCTACTGGCTTGTACTATTGTCTGTTCTCTTATTAATACCGCAGACTTGCTAGTAGTTACTTGTGACTTCCTTCAAGAATCTTAACCCAGTTTATCCAAATATCCGCAATCCTAGCAGTATTTAGTTGGACTTTTTATACTGTTCCACCTCTATTTCCTTCACAGCTGTGTGTGCTTCTTGCAGACGAGAGATCGGTACAGTCCTATTTATTTATTGATTCACACTGCTTGGGAACAGGAAGAAAAGCAGCAGTGTCAGTGGCAGGTGGAACAATTTTTTCCAATTACAGTGGAAAAGTCTTTGCCATTAGTCCTGTTATTCCCATTGCATCTCCCTCTCTTGCTGGACTGACCTGTAAGTGTAGCATCTTTGGAAAGATATCCAGGCCGAGGATATGTACTGAACAAGGCTGTAAAGACTGCGTCCAGCACTGTGTGTTTCTCTGAGCTATCTAATGTCTCATAAATGCTGTTTTTTTTCTCAGTGTTAAACATCTGGCTCTTATATATATGAAATTCAGAGCCACATGCTCATTACTTGAATTAATCATGAGACCCATGAGAGAAAGCACAAGCAGTAATTTCAGTACACTTATCACTTTCAGATGACTCTTTCTGAGCAAGGGACTATGTGCTTGGACATTATTTCTTTTCTGTCATATACAAGGAACTTACTAAGTAAGTACCTTTATTCAGAGCTCATCTATGTATAGTGCCGTATACATAAATAATGCAGAGAGAATGTATCCATGAGAATGGTTGTATCATACAGATACCTGAAATGTGATGGCATTAATAAAAATAAGCTTACAGTTACGTAGTACTCACAGTTGAAGAGTTGAATATTTTTCTATGCTTTCTGTTTTGTGCTTCTGTTCTAAAAATAGAGGGCCATTTTTCTCCTCAAAGCAACATTTATTTCTAAACTACAGCATGTGACATGGTAAGAATTTTAGGCTCCGTCTATATTTCAAAGATACTGAGAGCACCGTAAAGACAACAGCAAGGAAAGATTGTGCTAAGAGCAGCTAACCTCCTTCAGATGAGAAACATGGAGTGGAGCTCCTGCCCGCTTGTCACGAGAAACCATTCCTACGATCTTAAACAGTTTTCAACATCTGTGTTTCAGCAGTGGCTGACAGAAGCAAATCAGTTTTTTATCCTCCTGTCACGTCACTGTTGCTAACCTCTGTTTGTGTAAACGACTGGACATTCCAGTGACCTCAGGATGCAGAGACATGTCAGGATAGAAAGTAGAGCAGTTGGATACTATAAATAAGGAGAGAGCGGACAATTTAATTGAAGCAAACTTTTAGAAGAAAAATGACACTTTTTAAATTCCATGTTGTCTTCTGCGTGTTCAGAATGTTTGTTTTGTAACGAAGCGTTGCCTCTTGCAGCATAGAAGCCTGTTCCTTGTTTGTTGACGATGGAATAGAGGCACAGGAAGTTGTAGGTTGAAATTATCAAAATTATCGTGAACTGAGGAAAAAATACTCATTTACTGAACATCAGTGGTGAATATTTGTAGCTTATTGGCTGGGTTGGCAGTTGTGTCTGTTCTGCACTTTTTCTGATGTGACTTGGAGTCAGGCAGAGGTTCTTTTACCCTCTGCATGCACTTCATTTCAGAAGACTGCAGTCATGGCAGAAAGATTTAATGTCCGTTGTCAAATTAATGACGTGTGGGAGGATGATACATAAACTGCCAAGTACCAAAACATTTCAACAATTCAATATGACTGGAAAAGCTATGATCCTGCAAGCACCAAATTAGTGTGACAAGCAAAATTGGCCAAATCTTAGAATTATCAATATTAGGAAAACTTCTGGTTATGTTCTGACTGGTACAGGCACCATTTTCTGGCGTTTTCTGTAAGCTAGAATCTCTGTTGAAAAGAGTCTGCAAATACCAACACATGGGATTTCTGCAATGAAGAAGATTGCAATTTCTGCAGTCTCTGACAGCTGCTGGCTGACATTGGTGTGGTTCTCGTCATGCTCAGCAATGCCACCTCCTGAACAGCAGCTGTGGCTTTTACAGTCATGTTAATTTTGTTCTGTGCCTGCTCCCCTCCTGAGGCCTGCATTGCTGGGGCAGGTCTGCCCTCCAGGTCGCCCCCTGTTTTGAGCTGCTGTGCCCCTGTGCCAGCTGGCTCCTGGGCCTGCAGGGCCATGTGCCCAGAGGACCCTGGCCTCCTGCCCCACGGCTTGTCCAAGATGCTGATCCCAATGTAGCAGCCTGCTCTGACAGAGCCAGGTCTTACTGGGGAGTTCACAACCGGCTTGGACTGGTGCAGTGATTAATTGATACTCCCAGAGTCACTGGTGTGCAGACACATAATTATCTTTAGTTCTCTGGCCGTGTAATTACCGGGCATAATTCAATATTTCTCTCATGAACAAAGCATTTACCAGTTATGCTCCACCTGCCCCTTTGGCAGTGTCCTCAGCCCAGAATAGCTGAGCAGGCCTGCCGGCCCCTTCCAGCCTTCCTCCTCATCCCCTGGCACACAGTTGCAAGGCAGAACCGATCTAATGCCTACTACTCCATTTTCTTCACGTGGTTCATCTTTATGTCAGCTTATCCCTTCCCCACATCCACGTCTCTCACCACCTGTGCCCTGCTGCCTTCTGTCCCTTCAGTCATATAGCACTGCTGTATCTCCCACTGCTGCAGAAACTGCATATTCTCCTCTTACCTTGTTATCTCCTCTTGAGTTTACTGTGCTCACAGCTATTTTGGGGGAGTTGCAGTTTTCTCTTCCCCATCTTTCTCATATTCCTCTAGAAGCCACAGCCTTTTATCGTCCTGTCCATTCATTCCTCTCTAGCTTTTCAATAAACTGCTCTCTTTTGCCTTATTCCCTGTCATCTTTCCACTAGATGCTGTCCCAATATATCTTATCTCCTCTTTCTCTGTTTGTCCTGAAGCCACGACAAAGTCGGCTTTCTCTTTGTCTTGCCTCATTCATCTCCTTTCCACTCAATAACCACAGCTCTTCCTCCTCTGGAATTTGTTCCACCCAATTTGTCTTATTTCTTAAGGCTTATTTGATTCAGCTGTGTGTATGTTTATGTGAGCATCTAAGTTTAATGACCCATTTTCAAACTCATTGGTAAGCTGCAATCTCAGTGATGAGTGAAGGTTTTAAAGAATACCAACTTCCTGCAGATTTCATGGAGACTGATATCTAGGTGAAGAAGAAAGATCTGTGCTTGCCATTTGTGATGAAAAGGTTGCAGCACATGCTGCATCCAGTGAATGCACAATTATTAATTATTATTAATACTCAACACCAAGAGGAACTTCAGCCATAGTTCAGATTTTTGTGAATAACAGCAAATCACATCACAAGACACATCTGCAAGAGACCAGACACTGGGGACTCTCTTGCTCACAGAACTCCAAATTTCTCACTCTTTCAGGTGGTTTATTGCCCATTGTTTCATTATTTAACTTTGGGGTCTGTCTTTCTTCTCTGTTTGAAATGTCCTCTTGTCTTGGTGGACCTCTTTAATCAAAATGTCTGATGCAAATTCTTAGTCACTCAGGTTTGTGGTTTGATGTCCATTTGCAAACCCATTCTTTCTGCATCTCCTTCAAAGTAGCACTTTTGATGTCTCTAAGTTCTCCATTATGCAATGTCTTCTCCCTTTGTATTGCTTCCTTTTCTCTTGTTTTCTGTCAGAGCACTCTTCTCCTGAATTTCATCTTTTTAGCTTTGTAGCTGCTGGTGACTGCCATCCTCTCTGAGTGCTCTCCTTATAGACTGGACTTTTGTAATTCAGAAGGTTGCCTTATAAATGCAGGAGGACTTTTTAAAGAGTATTTTCTAGAGAAAAAAAAAAAAAAAA
>PPHD01013823.1:0-17088 GCA_002909625.1 Bambusicola thoracicus | reverse complement strand
GGCTTTTCTTTTGCGCTGTTATTGGAAGAAGTTCCATTGAAGATGTTTTGACATACAAACTTTATAGAGTTACAGTCATCATTGGAAATCCTTTCTGAAACTCCAGACCTGCCCCAAGCAGAATATTGGGGGTGTTGGAGTGACCTTCCTTTTGTAGAGTGATAGCTCACATAAACTTCTTGCCAGTTTACAAACAGAGCGCTTTTGGAATGCTGCATCCTTGAAGTAGCCCTGCCTTGTGAAAAGAGTAGGAACGACGTTAGCAGGAGCTAAAATAAGTTCATTCTTATTTTTACATGCTGTGCTAAGCACTGTCCATCTAAACTAAAACGAACTAATTGAAGGAGATGCTTCTATTTTCTTCACTTGCCTTTTGGCTTAGTCCCATCTGCAAGGCAGCTTTTTGCCTTCCATAGAAGTTTTCTGAATTTTCTACCCACCTCCAGTTCTGAAAATGCTTACGTCTTGAACGACTGTATATGAGATCCTTTTGTTCATCTGCCCTGTGGATCTTCTCAGAGGAGTGCTTTTAAAGAACTGGCTAATTTGGATCACCAGCCTAGTAGTACCGTCCACTGAAAAATTGTTTTAATTGGTGAATTTTCAATACTGTGAAGTTTCTGGCTTTATAGAAGGCTGTCAATTTGCACTGAAAATCACCGTGGTGAAACATCATAATATAGGATATTGCTTCCAGGTCCACATGGGCAACATTTCAGTGAATTGCAGATGAATCCAGGAGGAGGGTTAGGCTTTGAAGTCAGCTCATTCTCTAGCAGGTATCTTATATCAAATAATCCCCATTGGGAATGTTGCAGCTTGGAGTGTGCATGAAGTTTTCTCACAATTCTCTATGAGGCTGTGCAGAGATGGTGTTCATAATAATTCCCGATAACCCAATAAAGGGACCCCCTGAAAAGAGGATGCTTTGGGCCAGATGGCAGACCTGATTTATGTCTCTGCTCTCTGTGCTGTGTTCTTGTTTGTACAGAATTTTGGATTAGATTATGATGCCTTCCAGCACATGGTGGGAGACTGTCCCCCTGACTTCCTCCAGCTGGCTTTCAACTGCTGTAATGTGAGTATCTTACTTGAAGGGGAGAGGGCCAAACTGGAGTTTCCTAAGTCCCTCTGACTTTCAAAGATTGTGCTTAAAGGGTTTACAAGAGAAACTCACCTATGAAAGCAGTGTACATATATAACACAATGTCCCTGACAGTTTTTATAGCCCTTTCTTTCCCCTTGCAAGAAGGTCTGACTCGTGCTTTTGCTGTTCTATGTTCTGTCATACCAAACAAACAGGTCTGGCACACTGAACAGCTTCTTGCAGGCTGCTCAGGCTGATCATAACCAGTTGTATGTTATTGACACTGGCTGGCCATGGGGCTGACAAAATCCAGCTGTTACTGTGTACAGACCTACTGAGCTGTGAAGAAAGAATTTTGGGTTGTTCTCATAAACAGAGGGGACAAAATGGGGACAGGCAAACAAAGAACAGGCTCTAAACTACTGTGAAGTTTTTCTGCTGCTCTATAAAAAGAGAGGTAACCCCCCCCCAAACATCTAGCCTGTGTTCCAAAAAATCTCCAAGCTTGGACCCAGTAAGACCGTAAGCAATGTTTGGTCTAGAGTAAATTTTCTGCTGGTTATTGGAGTAAAGTTGTGATAGTGCTGCATACCTTTATGATTCCTCAGCATGAAAATTACAGGGAAGTACATCTCTTCTTGTGGGTTATTTCATAATAGGTGTTACTATTCCATTGAAGAGAACGTGAGCTTCCACTGACTTAGCTAAAGCTGGGAATGTCCAATTGTCTCACCTGAAGTTGAGACACCTTCTAGAACATTTATTGCACAAAACTCTAGTCAGGACTCCAAAACCAAGCTGTGTTGGAACTAATAATAGCACTGTGTCCTAGTGAGTGTTTGCAAGGAAGCTCTCAGAACAGGTTTTTTATTCCTGTTGCTGTTTTTCAGACTTTGTTTTCACATCAGTGCTGCTGCTGAGGGAAGCAGTCCCCACTATCCACGATTTTAATAATTATTTTTGTCCCAAGCTCTCTGTTTGCCTTGTATTAGTACAAATGTGTGTACTGAAGTGGGTTAAGGGTGAGAATGTGTGTTGGAGAAGAGCATAAATTAATGTTGAACATGTTTGTGGAACTTGCACTGAACCAACTGCTTCACCCCTCTAATTTCACCTTAGTACAGCAGAGCTTACTTCACCAGGACAGTGGTATGCCTGACTCATGTTTCTAAAGTGTTGTGACTATGTAAGCACTGAAGGGCTTAGGTAGAAGTAGAGTTTAATTGTGGAAATCTCAACTCCCAGTTGTATTCCCCAGAAATCTTACAGCATCCAACATACAATCCAAAGCAGTTTTCCATCACAGATGAAATCCAGAGTAAAACTGTACTAACGAAGAACGGGGGAATGACTAGTCTTATGTTTGCATGAGAAAAGAGACTTTCTCTTACTGATTATCATCAAATGCTGTCTCCTTCATAATAAATGTCCTTTGCCTCCTGAGACTGGAAATGACTGTCTTGTGATCAAGGCATTAGTATGGTAATTTCAGTGTGGGACATAACAACTCACTTTCCACTTGCCTAGAGGAAGGAAAAGGTGGCAAATAAGTAAGGCTTATATCTTATATTTTCTGAAGCATGCTGTGCTCTAGTAACAAGTGATCTGTGTGATAATTTGCTCCTAGATAAAGACATTTATATAGATTTTCATTGTTTAATAGGTAAATAATTAGTGTAACCTGATAAACTGAACTAATATGGCAAGTCTTGGAGCTTTCTACAGCCAGGAAACACATTTTAGGGCAACCTAGGAAAACCAGTGAAAATAGGTGTGTATGAGTAGTTAATTAAGAATTTTGCTGATAAAGAGTATTTTTTTAAAAAGAATATGCAAGGAAGTCTGAAACTTATAGCTCCTCCAGCAACTGTAAGCCTACTTGCATGAATCATGCATGAACATGCAGAATGCTTACCAGCATGAGCTAAGCTGTGGGGAACTGCAGCCGTGAGGAAGAACCTTCTATTCCATTTGATCAGCAACTGAGTGCTTGGGATGGAAAAGGCAAATACTGCTTTGAGTCACTTTTCCATTGCTGCTGTTGTCCCGGATCTTCCTTCGCACTAATAAAATAGAGACCTGTTCTTACTTTCTGCAGCTTGCAGCAACTGTCTAATCTTTCCAAAGATTAGGCAAATCTACATTTGTCAGAGTAGAGAATATATGGTTTAGTGTTTTCCCTTGCCCTACCTTTTCAGTGAAACTGGGAAAGCAGAAAATGATGTTTTTTTATGTCAGGCAATTCCATCTGCTGCATTAGAACAACTTCATTTCTACTTTTGAGTTCCTCAAAGCAAGTGTGATTTTTGTTGTTGCTGTTTTGTTTATCAATGTATCTGTAAATGTTCAGCCCTTTACCCCGTGTTACTAGAAGGTGTTCTGTCATTGCCAATCATACCAGTTCTTTTCAGATTGATCCATCTCATGTGGACCTGCAAGGTAGTATCAGGGAGGTTTCTGGGGTTTCTTGCTTACAAAGCATCACTGTTTCCTTGACTAGCAGTGATGTCTGAGCTTGTCCACTCTGAAAGAGCCTTTAGAAGGCTGGAGGCAAGAATCGGGTCGAGTGGAATCTCTTTAATAGTGTAATGAGGTTAACTCTCAACTGCTGAATTAGACAGTGCTGCCTACTGTATTTAAACATACATACATATATATATATATATATAATACACGTGAAAACTGTTTGTAACAAAACCCCTCTCAAACCCTGAATCTAACAGATTGCCACCTTTTCTTTTTAAAATGTCTTCATCATAGAATGGTAGAATGTTTTCATCTTGATAATTAAATAAGAAGTGTCATAGACATGAACTAGAACAGAGCACTACTTTTCCTCTTGCTTTATTTAGTGTTTTTTGTGGGTTTTTTTGTTTGTTTGTTTTTGCAATGGCAACTTCTAAAAAGTCTTGAATTTCCTCAGTTCCTTCAAGTTATTCTTCCGTCTGTCAACTCTGTAAATAGAATAGCATGGATAAACCCACATGAAACAATCTGATTTCTGTGCGTTCACAGATGGATCCAAAGTTGCGTCCTTCATTTGCTGATATTGTCAAAACACTGGAGGAGATTTTAAACCGCCTGAGAAATGAGGACTCTGAGAGAGACAGAAAGTTTTTGAATCTTGACAACAATGAAAGAAAACCCAAAGGTAAATGTCTGCGTTTGCACAAAGATTGCTGCAGGCTAATAGCGAAAGAGTGCAGTGTTTTGTATTTTGAGGACTGTGATTTCAGATGTGTGGCATTATGTACAGTTTATTAGTTGTTTTACCCAAAGCCTGAAAATGATTCTGGAACAGCGGTGCACACTGCGCACTGTAGAGTGCCCTTTGGGAAAGAACAGCTATTTCTTAAGATTCCTCAAAAGACTGTGCCCGCAAGCTCTTGGAGGGAAATTTAGGTGCATTTGGGAATGTAAGCAGCTGGAAGTACATGAAAATTCATAAATTTTGCTTTATTCCTGCCACTCTTAGTGCATATACAGTTTCGTTGCTATACACGCAATGCTTAGAAGCTACTTAGGTTTCTGCAGGAAGAAGAGCAGAGAAGATGCAAGAGTATTACAAAGTACCTTAGAATATTGAGCTGGGGAATGCATGAATTGCAAATCTTGGGAATGCTGGCCTTGAAGGGCTTTCTCTGAAGCTGTCTGGTGCCACCTGGTGTGGAGAGCAAACTACAAGCAATTCTTGTGGTAGCATGTTCTGACTTAGATTACTTCTATATTAGCAGATTTTTGGTGTTGGAAACTTAGAGTATAGTAATAATATGTGTATTTTGTGTGTGTGTGTGTGTGTTTTTATTCTTTTTCTGAATACAATATTGTCTTACCAAATCAACATTCCCCATAATATGAGTAGCAAATTTGAAGATGAAATAATACAGAAGCGGCACAGTTTAACTGCCTACCTAAGTGAGGTGACAATAACTGTATTTGCATTTGCGTAGTTCTTCAAGATGACTTTTAATTAGTCTGAAAGATGAGTAAAGAGGAGAGAATATTTAAAATACAGTTTTGACTGCCTTTACATGTAAAAGGTCCTGTGGACAGGGCTGCCAATCTCCTAGTTTGAAATCAATACTGCACTGGTGAGAAGAGAACCGTGTCCTTGTATACATGCAGGAACTTGTAAGTAACCAGAAAATGTGTTTGTAGATACTTTGGAAAATCAGAAATAACACCTTTTTCTTTACAGTTATCATGAAGGCTCTGTGACTGAGCAAACGTTCTGGCGTACAGCTCCTTTAAGCTAAGGGTATTTCTCTTCTTCCACTCAGGGTCAATTGAAAAAGGAGTAAAACGTTTGAGTTCCCTGGATGATAAGATTCCACCCAAGTCACCCCGTCCACGTCGGAATATTTGGCTGTCACGTAGCCAATCGGATATCTTCTCCCGCAAGCCTTCCAGGAAGATAAATGTGCAGGACCCCTACTACACACCAAACAAAGGATTAGGCCGGAAAGTTAATCCCTTCAGTGCCCGGGAGGACCTCAAGGGCGGAAAGATAAAGTTCTTTGACATGCCAAGCAAGTCTGTGATCTCTCTTGTGTTTGACTTGCATTCTCCTGAGGCCGGTGGTTGCCTGAAAGCCAGCCAGTCCCAGTTCCGGCAGGCATATAGCACAGACTGGCAGGAATTTTCCCTTCTTCCTGGGAGGAGATGCAGATCACTTCCAGTCTCTCCTGAATTGGCACACAAAGAATACGGCCTGTTTAGTGGACTGTCTTCAACCATCAGTAGATGTGATCCAACCCAGCTAAGCGCAGAGGTTCGGCAAAAGCTTCTGAGTAGCAGTAAATATGGTGTGTCAGAGATTCCCCCCTTTCAAGCCAAGCCTCACAGGCCAGAATTTCTTTCTGTACCAGGACAAGAGGAGGATATGGACTGTTCGGATGGGCCAGTGTCCCAGGAGGAAAATGGATTTTACTCTGAGAACACATGTGAAGATCCAGCATGTAATCAACCATTAGTGCTGGCCCAGTCTGAGCCATTATCTTACAAAGGGCTCCCAGTTGAGAATTCATTGAACTCTGAGGAACACTCCTCACAGGTGTTTGCTGGTTGTCTCCCTTCTGAAGAGATGGAGGTGGAAGACAACCTGCTGAAAAATACACTGCTGGAGTCTACAAAGCCTCTGTTCAGTGTTTGTTCTTCCACGGAGCTGAGGACAGATGCACGGCCATTCAGGGAGCACGATGGGGACAGCACTGCCCCATTGTCTCAGACATCCTCCAACATCTCAGCAAGTGGCAGCACACAGCCAACTTGTGACATATGAAGAGAGGGCTCAAACGGAGCATGTCCTTGAGGGAACCGTTGTTCCCAGTCACTTAAACTCTGTTCTTCAGTAGCGCTGGGTTTTGTGCTCAAAGGAGACCCAGCAGATGGTAAAAATGGGCTGTCAAACCAGTAGCTGTGGACAGCATCTGAAGAGACTGATGATTTTAACTGTATTCTCCAAGCTGTGCTTATTTCCTCCCTTGATTTGCTTTAGGAGGGGAAACTACTCCAGCCACAATTTCCATGTGAGCCCCATATGTTATAGAGGTAGTAGCCAGAAGTAGGCACCACACAGTTTGATTTGGATTCCAGCATGGAGCATTTTGAGGCCTTAAGTTCCAGGTCGAGTGGAAAGAGCAACCCGTAGGTTTTCCCTCTTCCTCTGACTGACCAGCTGCTCTGAACTACTGCAGATTTTGCATTAGCATTCTGCAAGCAGAACATGTGAATCAGAGCCTCTGTTCTAGAAATGGGCACAGATCTTTCAGAGCTGCATTAAGCAGATAGCAGTGCTTTCTTGTCCCAGAGCTGCTGTGAATGCTGTTGCAGCATTAAACAAGCTCTTCTTTCAAAAGCAGCAGAAACAAAACCCCTCATGTTGGTTGCAGTCTGCAGGCTGAGTCACATGATAAGTACCTTCCAGTTAACAAGAGGAATCTGTTCCCTGGTGTTTCATTTTGCCCTGGGATTTGTTAGTGAAGTATAATGCGTTAGTGTGGGGAAGCAGGACGCAGCGAGCACCACTTTCTTGGACAGCTCTTAATGTACCTTGACCCAGATGTGGAGGAAGGTTTGCCCAGGGAGCAAGAAGGGAGCCAGATTCCAGACACTCATTTCTGGGCTTTTTGAGAAACTGCCAGTGGAAGTACCAGTTGTACTGAGCTTTTGGGCTCTCCTCTTTTAAGACACCATAATCTACTTCTGCAGAGTAGTTAAATACAATTTCTAGATTGACAGCTATCGCTATGGCAGGAGGGTCACATTCAGATCCCTCTCTAGTAAGACATCCATCTCATTGGTGCCACTGCACTAATGATGGTAGCAGTGACTTTTTCAGAAGCAGACTGCTTGATGGGGGACAGGAATCCCCTGCTCCAGAGAAGCCACCAGCAGTGTTGGAGCCACATGAGAGCTTTTGGAGGAGAATGGATGGTAGACTCACAGATGGGCTTTTGAGTTGTCCAACTGAAGAAAAGTAATTTGTCCTCTTGTTTTTTTTTTTTTTTAATTCTACAGAAAGAAGCTGTTGTGTTTGGTTTCTCCTGTCACTGAATAGGATTTTTTGTTGCTGTTGTTTTGTTTTGTTTTTCTCCACTCTACCAACAGATAGATGTAAAAGAAGCAGCAGTGTCTGATTTAAAGCTGCTTGCTGGAACCAACATCAGAGATCCCCGCTCTGGGATGTGATGTAGAACAAAGATCCCCTGTGGTGATGTTTGTGCAACATCCTGCCCTTTCTGCTATTGTTGTACACAGTTATGTGGGTTTTTTGTTTTGGTTTGCTTTTGTATTTTTAATCTATATTATCATTCCTAACTGAGGTATGCATTGCATGCTCACTGAGCAGGTGATGCAGTAGCTATGGGGGATTTGGAGTCCAGGATTTCATCCAGGTAGTCTATGATTTTTGCTCTTGTGCAAGGATGGAAAATGTAAGCTGGTACTCCCTGATGAAAGCAAGGCTTTTCTTACTCTTCTCCCATCCCAAGGAAAAGATGAAGGAGAAAGCCTAAGTTTTGCTGTTTGTTTTCTTGGCTGAGTTGCTCAGCTCTTCAGAGGTGTAGGTAACTATTCTGCTATAACAGTGACTTTGTCTTGTGAAACATGTTTCAGTCCAAGCAGCAGTTATTTCTTTGCAATGGCTGCAAATAATTGAAGGAGAAACACAGTATCCTTGAGTTACTTAGCACAGTCCAAGCTGTGTTACGCAGCTATTAGTTTGAAAAAGAAAAGACCCATCCTGACCAAGATTGCCCTTTTTGGCCTACACCTCTGCCCGTCAAAGGTGCTGATCTGTAGAGTAGTTTGTGTTGTGTGTCCTGTCCGCAGTGCTGGTGTCTGCAGAGTGCTGAGCAGCTGGAAGGGGTGGCACTGTATTGTGTCATTTCCTTTGAGGACAGGGAACCAGTCAACAGAACTCAACTGCCTGCCTGTCTGGTGCCTGCTTTTTTTTTTCCCCCTCATATATATATATATATATTTTCTTTTATCCAACTATAATCTTTCAGGAGGGAAATCATCAGCACCAGCTTCTGTTGTCACAAGATGCATTTAGGTGTGTGACTTCAGACAAACAAGCAATAATAAGGAATAGTTTACTTGGATCACCAGGCTGCAAGGATGCTGTCCCACAGCCTACAGCTGCACACAGCCTTAGCAGCAGAGGTGTGTGCCTCTGACTGCTCTGTGTGGCTTTTGTTACCCTGCTTGTCAGCACCGACACCTCGTTGCAAAGCCTGTAGCTCTCTCTGACAGACTGCAAAATCTGTGTAGTCAGGCATGGGATATCTCTAAAAACCCATCACAGTGACCTCGAGTGTTCTCTTACACCACTGGCTCTTAAATGTTTCCCTACCCTCAGTGGCTTTTACAAAGCAGCATGGTTAACATTTTATTTTCTTAAACGTCTGCTCTGAGCACAGCCAGCTGACATGCACAGGGCACATCTATCAACTCTTCTAGCTCTTTGTTCTGAGATAGAGATGTTGGGAAGAGAAATACCAAGGGATAACAACTCAGGCCTTTCCTGCATTCTTGGTCCGCATGGGGAAAAAAGGTGACGTGCAGATGAACTGGAGTAGAAGACTGTCTTAAAATAGTTAAGTGCTTGCTAAAACCCAGCATTTCCAAGGGTTTGGATGCAGTTGGCACTCACTGTCTTATCCCTTTGGTTGTGCAAAGCTGACTCTAGGTTGCACCTAGCAAATACTCCTAGGTTTTCTGCCCATCTGAGGGTGCTTTTCTACTGGGGGCCATTTTCTGACAGCTACTGATGAACGTGAATCTGAATATGCAGTCAGCAAACTCCTTGTTTTATAGTGATGTGACAAAGTTTTTTCTTGTGATTGGATTTTATCATGGTTTTTGACTTTCTTAGAGGAGCAATTGCTCTTTTAAAAGACTTCCTACACGTTGCTAGGTTCCCTAAAGAGATCAAAGATGTTTTTAATTCACTTTAAATCTTTCTGTGTTGAGTTCATTCAAATGTCTGTTATAAGCTATTTTTGTTGTGGTTGCAGGTTGATAAAATGCAACTAAGAGAACGCATGTGAATTGCTGCCCCTCAAAAGCAGTGCAGACAAGGGGCTTTAGTAGACTTACACTTGCTGGAAAAGCATCAATGTATTGTGTAACAGAACATTGGTATTTTTTGCCAGTACAACTAAAGACACTTGAATAATTCCTGTTTGCACTTAATGCTATTGTTTATATTGCATGTCACTACATTTCTATGCAAAACAAATAACCTTTCTTTCGGGAGGAGGGGCAGCCAGATATTTGATTAAGTAAGTATAAAGATCTTTGCAAGATGATCTATTTTCATATTTATGAAGGAGTTTTACGTCTTAATATTTTGCAGACTGTAAATAGCTCAACTTGTAATTAAAGGTTTAGGAAGAAGTTTGTAGCCTGTGTATAATAGTAAGTTAACACTGCCAGAAAAGAAAAAATCTTTGCAAAACAATTTTTCTAATATTGTGGATATTTATGACTATGTAAAGAAAGCACGTCTCGTTTTTATGTTGATTGACCTTTTGACTTTTTTGAGCTGTAGAAATGGTGTCTGTTTTATTGGAACTGCAATAAGAAGTAACCAAAGATGAATCCAGTTCAATATTTTCATAATTTTTTCTTGGTCAGGTTTTGTAAACTTTCCCAACTTGCTTTCAAAATAAAAGTAAAATCAAGGGCTGAGTCTTGTGATTAAGAAGACAACTTTGGGTTAAAAAAAGAAACAGCTTACTTGAGCTATGGATGATATTAATGCCTGTCTTGAGGTCATTATTATTATTCAGTCTTATTTCTCTCCTGCATCTTATTGAAATGTTAGGCTATTCAATCCATGATTCAATGCCTTTTTTTTTTCCTGCTCTGCCTTATAGCATTCAGAAGAGTAGGCAGTAACTTGTGACCAACAGGACGCTTTTGATGGCACTCAGCCTGCGGGGAGCTTGCCATTGTGACTGCTGTATTCTAGCTCTGCAAAATAGCTTCAGTAAGCACAGGAAGCAATGCACCAGGATTTAAAAGAACCACACCTGGCTTTAAGTCCCACTGGTCTTCCCTTATTTAGAAGTTTAAGACCTGCTATAGCTTGGTTCTGCATGCAGTTACCCTTCACTAGAATCCTCTAGCCTAGCATCTCTTTCTCCTGTTTTATAACTACAGGAGCAAAGGTCTGACTGAAGTTGTTACCAAAATTAAGGTAAAGTACAAATATGAGGCGGGACAACTCCCTCATGAGGGATGATATGCTCAGTGTCTCTCTCAAAAACAAACAAAAACCACTTTTTCCCCCCCCTTCAAGTTCTTTAGAAAGACAGAAAATAATTATTAGTCATAAGGAATTTCCCTACCAGCAGCGATTGAGAGACTAACGTTGATTGAACGTTAATGATAATGTATGTTGAAGAACCAGCCTGCTTTCTTCTGATGTGTGACAGAAGCATCACATCCACCTGCACTGACTGCTTATAGGATTTTCTGTCACTATTTTCTGTTCAGTGTCAACTTGGAACTTTCAGGCATGTTTTTTGAAGGCAGCTTTGACCTTTTTCATTTTGAAGAAGGTCTGTCCCATCTTAAACCACTACATTAAGTGGCAGCAGGTAGTAAGGCTCTAGGTATGGTAAGGATAAAGACAAGATTTGGGAAGAGGATGTGACCTCTGTCTCCTCTTAATCAAAGAATGACCCTATTCATTATCTCCGTGAAGTGATACCCATGCTAAAGCAGCTATTATGTGGTCTTTCTAGAAATACAAACCTGGTCCGTTTTTTGTTTTTTATTTCCAAACACTTTGAGTTTAGAGCACTGAACTGAGCGTGCTGCCCTGTGTGCAGTTGGACAAGTGCATTTTTCCTCCTTCCAACCTTACCTATGCTTTCGCAGTCCAGCTAAGGAACGCCAGAAGGAACTCCAATTGAGAGCAATTTAATTGGTCAGAGGTTAAAATGGAGGACAAGAAACTTGCTCCCCTTCAACAACTGTGGGGAAAAAAACACCCAGTTCAATGAGGAGTCTCCTAGCTCTATCCAGTGGCCCAGACCAACTTCATCTTCTGGTTGTGAGCTGCGGAAGACTTAGAAAACGAGCTTTTCACTATCTGAAGTGGCACTGATTTCCCACTGAGGTACAGCTTATTATGACAGTCCGGACACCATGGTTCTGCATCAGTGTCTGTGTTTTTTCGTTTCTTAAGCATCCAGACATAAGCCATGATATAGCCAGTCATGAAGGCATCAAAGCCAGCTCGGTGGGTTCCCACTTGTGAAGATGGCCCCTGGGATGCATTTTGCTTTCCTGCAGCATGTGCTGCTTCAGTCTCAGGGACATCTGGGTGATTGGTTGAAACTGTTCTGGCAAGGACCTCTGATTTCCCTTCCCCTTGGTCATTGTCATGGGCATTTCCCTTGGCAGAAGGGCTCAGAGCAGCAGTTTCTTCAGCACTCCTCAGATCCTCTTCCTGCCCCCCACCACGTGTACTGGTGTCTGAGCTGCCCTCTGGTTCCATAGCAGTGGAGTTTTCCTCCTCCCGTGGCCTGCCATCAGTGTTGGCAGGTTCATAGCAGCTCTGTTTTCGTGGCGGTTCCTCCTCCCCATTCTGAATGAGTTCCATTTCTTTCCCTGAGCTTTCCTTTTCTAATGCCTTTTCAGGTTCTTCTGCATTTTTCCGACGCTTCCGCCTGTGTTTCCGTTTCTTTGCCTTCTCACAAAGCTTATCGTCCTCATCAATTATGAGGTCAATGTTATGAGACTGTGGACACTTGACTCCGTTTGGACACCAGCCGTAGGCCTAGGGAGAAAAAGAGAAGTATGTAACCACGAGCCTCCTAATTAGAGTAGCCTATCACCGTAACTTGGAGCAGAGCTAAGTATTCCCCTCAACTGAGGGCTTGTGAAGGCTGTACCTGGAGCACTGTGTCAGTTATGGCACCAGAGCTCAGGAAAGGCACTGACAAACTGCACTGAGTGCAGAAGGGAGCTGACAAAATAGAGTGCACGCAATGCAAGGCTAAGGAAGTCCTTGGGTTTATTCCCACCTGGAAAAGATGAGCCTAAAGGCATGGGACAGAGCTAACTGCTGGACTTCAGCTACCTAAAGCAGAGGTTATGGGAAAAATGGAGCTAAACTCTTTAGAGAAGAGCACAAGTGGAATGTTAATGGGAAATTCTGACCAGCCATCCAAGAAGGTACTTTTCACAATGAGTGGTCAACCGCTGGAATGGGGCCTGAGGGGATTTAGTAATCACTGTCCTTAGCCATACTCAAGATACACCAACCAAGGCTCTGAGTAACTTTGAGGCGGTGGTTTGATGAGAAAGTTCCTGAGGTTTTGCTAACTGATGTTGTTCTGTGACAATAACGTGCAACATCATCTAGAAGAACTCCTTTTCCCTCTGAAGCATGGGATCGGGTGGGCTCCTTGATAACCTCTGTAGCAGTGCCAGAACTTGAGATACTGTGGATCGTACCACGCTACAATTCCAGAAGCTGCAGACAGGTAATATTTTCTGTATCTAATCGAGCTACAGGGGAGGAAAGAGGAAGCGCTTCTTGCTTGGAAGGCAAGCCAAGCACATTTAGAACTTAAAGCCCTTCCAAGACAGCAGTGAGTACTGTAATACATGCTAGTTCTCTATTTAGAGTTATATTATCTATTCTTTGACCCTTGGCCTCAAATGTAAACTGTGAAATGTGCTACCTCAGAACAGAACCTGTTGTTGTCTTTTCAGTTTCAAAGTCACCTGAAGCTTGAAAGTCTTCCCTGTATTGTGAAGCAAACATATGGAACCTCCCAGGTGCTTTCCTTCTACTTCCTGCTCTGGCCACATGTGGCTTTCTCCATGGGGCCAGGTAGGAAGCAGGGATTCGTGTTACTTACCGAGAATTTCTCACATACAGGCACCTTGTTTGCCTCTCCCTCGCTGTGGCTTGCTTCTTCCAGAGAGCAGTGGCGATAGTCGATGTAGCGTGACATGTTGGCAGGGTAGTTGCAGAACTCCACAGAGATGTGCTGGCTGCTGGAGTCCTTCAGCTTGCCATTCTCTCGCTTGCTGGAACACGTAAGAGAACGCAGTTACTGTGGTTTATTTGCCCAAAGCAGCCCAGCACAGAGCTGGTACAAACATGCTGCTCTGAGCCAACTCTCAGCTCCTCTCATTTCTGGTTCTTGAGCTCTAGCTTCAGTTTAACAGCCTGCTGCAAAGCCAGTCCAAGGAATAGAACTTTAATAATTAGTTGTTTCTATGCTGATTTAAATGTTGGTTTCTTGTATGCTTAAATACAGGCAGAGACATCAGTGTCTTTTGTGATGTTATGGAAGGAAGAGACGGATGGTGCCCTTCGTATTTAACACCAAGCTAAGATGTGTGTTAGTTCTGATAATACTACTGGACAAAGAGGAAATGCCTGAAGTGAGGCGTCAGTGTCCCTCGCAACCACCACCCAGACAGAGCAAACCTGGGCAATGCAGACAACAAAGAAATGCTTTCTAGCTCACCAAAAAGCAACAACTGTTTTGTCCCCACCGCTGTCTAAAAGGCTTCAGAAGACAACGTAACTAGAACAGTGGGTTTCAACATTAGGAGGTCAGTTTTAAAAGTATCCTCATCCTGTCAGAATAACATATTCTCATGCCTGAGAACAGCCATCTTGAACGTTTTCAGGCACGTCAAAATGGAATTTCTTAACACAAAACAGTCACTAAGAAGACCATTTCTGCACACAGTGTAACTTCGGCTTAATAGATTCAAGCGGCCGTATCACTTCCAGGGTCTCGTTTAGACTGTGCAGCGAGAGCAGAACCAGAAGGCAGACTGACACAGCTGCTGAAAGACACCCTCGAGGCGCTGAGGGCAGGAAGAAGACAGAAGGCTGAGGAACAAGAGCACAACCTTCAGCTGGCAGTTGTAGCTGGGCAAGCAAGGGTCGTGTGTGCAGAGCTGGTCAGCACCCGGACATGCAGAGAGCACCCACTCTTCAACTGCATTATCCCATACAAAGCTGTCACAGCTGGCAGACTGCAGGTACAGTGCTGCTCTCTAGCCAAATTTTAAGGGTGAACCTGCTCAGTTCAGCACATATTTCCTCTTATATCCCTGTGGCAATGCTGGACCATGCAGTGAATCAATTTTCAGTTAAATGAAGTTAAACTACTGCCAGCAGATGACTGAAATCCTTCTGCTGCCGCCCTCTGTACAGAGCACATTACAAGAGGCACCCTTACCGACCCAGCACCCAGTCTGGAAATGGGAAGCACTACAGAGCACCCTCCTTCAGCTACTGAGACAATACAAAGACCTACATCCCGTGTCTGCAAAAAGAAACCAAACTGACTCCCTTGTGGTTTTGTCCCAGAGCCTTAACTAGCAGTGTGCCACTCACCACTTCTTGTAAGCGTATTCCAAGTAGGATGCGACAAAGCGGGTCTCAAACTCTGAAGCATATTTAGTGTCGTATATTCCTGCTGGAAACATTTCTGAGAGATCAGAGGTGAAGGTGCCAAGACTGTCCGGGAGATGAGCATAGAAGCACTGGTACAAGAAGACGAGATCGATCAGGCCGTTATGGAGGATGAGAGGCTTCTTTGCTCGTATGAGTTCCAGGAAAAAGGTCCGAACGCTCTGGCTCTGGCTCTCATTGCCCTAAAAGAAGAAGAATTAGTCAACGAGTCTTAACACATGGAGGACTGCTGGTGCAATGGCAAGTCAGAGCTTGTTACAGCAGAACACCACATAGAGCCATGCTGTGCTCTGACCCAGGAGATGCCCACAAGGCTGGAGAAGCAGCTGCAACAAGTGATGAAAAACAAGAGGGAGGAGAAAGGGCTGCGCTGCACTCTGGTTCCCACAGCAACTGAGTGCAGGAGGCTGCAGGGAAACACAGCTCACAGCAGAACAAGCTGAGATGGATGAGACCATCAGCCCTGGAGCGTGGATTCACAGGAAGGACGAGGCAGTGATTCCGTACCTTATCGTTGCCCTTATGGTAGGGGATCCCCTGGGAGTACTGCTTATTGAAGTCAAAGCCGTGCTGCACCAGGAACTGCACCGACTGCGGCTCGACGATGTAATCCTCTGTGCAGAGCAGCGTCAGGTTGTAGATCTGGCAGAGGAACGTGTTCTCGGACTGCGGAACGAGATCAGAACCGGGCCTCAGCGCTGGGGGTGACGGGGGCCGGGCAGAGCCCCGTCTTCCACCCGTGCCCCCGGGGAGCCGCCGTTACCTTCTCCGGGAGTTGTTTGAAGCAAGCGATGCCGAGAGACAGGACCGAGCGCGTCCGGGCGGCGTTGCAGACGGCTTTGTAGCGCTCGTCAATGCACCTACCGGAGACACGACCGCTGAGGCGTCCCGAGACCGCGGAACCGACCCCTCCGCGCTCTCCATAACGCCGGCCGGAGGGCGGGGACCCGGCACCCCCCCCCCGCCCCATAACCCTGCGGGCACTCACGGGCTCAGCAGCGCCTTCCTGGCCCCCAGACCGCTCAGCTCCTGCGGGAAAACGACGCTCAGCGGCACGGCACGGCCCGGCCGCGCTGCCGCTTACTGCGACCCCCCCCGCCCCCATCTCACCGTGTCCACAGCGATGAAGGTAGCGGTGCGCAGCGCCAGCACCATGGAGGGCCACAGCTCCGTGAAGTTGTCGCTCTGCACGTCCACCACCGGCACCTGTCCCCGCGCCATGGCCGCCGCTCCCCCCCGCGCCGTCCCGGGCCCTTCGTCTCCGAGGCTGCCCCTCGCATGCCCGCTTCCGCCGCTCACCCCGCTCGGCCCCGAGCCCCGCACTGACGGCCTGCGGAGGCGGCCCGGAATCTGGTAGCTTAATACGTTTTTTTCTTGCTGCTCGAAGCCCGGATTCCGATGACATTTCCATTTTGAAGACAACGGGCGTATAGCGCGGGCAGCCCCCCCGGGGCCTTCTGCTGCCGCCGCTGTGACTGGCGGGAGAAGAGGCGGAGAAAACCGATTGGCTCCGATGCGTCTCCAGGACCCGCCCCCTCCGGGGCTCGCCTGAAGGGAGGGGCGAACCCGCGCCCATCACACCGCTCTGCGATTGGCTCGGGAGTGGAAGGCGGGTCCGTGCCGCCCGCTCTGATTTGTCCCCGAGAAGGGGCGGGGCGCGGCGCGGCGTAGGAAGGGAAACATTTTCCCGGGAAAAGCGCACGTGTGTCCCGCGGCTCCCGGCCATGAGCCGGCTGCGGGCGGCGGCCGCCCGGGGGCTGCGGCGGCAGCGGCGGGGAAGCGGCAGCGCGGTCCCAACTGGGGGGAGCAGCAGGAAGGGCGCGTCGCTCCGTGAAGGTGCGGGCGGGCGGGGAGCACGTAGGACTGGGCCTGGGTAGCCCCGCGATCGCGCTCCGCACCCACAGCCGCTGCTGTGACCCGACCCCCGTGCCGGTCTCCCGGCAGGGTCTCCCGCTCGACCACATGCACTGCATCTCTTCGGTGACCCCGTCGAGATCGATGCCCTACGGGGCCGCCTGCTCGCCTGGTATGA
>PPHD01013822.1:5219-17089 GCA_002909625.1 Bambusicola thoracicus | reverse complement strand
TTTTTTTTTTTTTTTTTTTTTTAACCAAAATAAAATGATTCAAGTAAATGAAAACAACTTTTTGTTTGGAATGGAGCTCAGGTTTAAAGAACATTACCATTTTCAACAGCTTTAGCATTTATTATATTTAGCTTGACCAATAACATGTTCTCTCTATTTTAACTCTCACATTAAATGAATAATAATAACAATATATATAGCAAAACAATAATTTCATATGATCTATCTTGAGGTTGAGGCACCAAATATTTCCTCACATATCAAATGAATATAGTGATGTATATATAATTCAAATATGGCATCAAGAATATGCTTGAGCATGAAATTTTCAAATCAGATTTTAGATCAAAATTTATCTGTCTTCCTTTCTTCTCAGGACAAAAAGAAAAAAGAAAAACAAAACAAAACAAGAGGAAGAAGAAAGAAATCTCACCACTATGAACAATGCATTTAATTCCCTCTTGCACATGTGGGAGAGAGGGCATGCAGACTTGCGGAACTGGTTCGAAACTCACTGTTGGTGATGAGGTGGAGAAGGTAAGTTGCAAAATTAAGGGCAAAAGTTGGAAATATTGTACTTACTCTGATGCTCTGCCTGGTATGTTTACCACTGCCTCTCTAATGGTTTGAATCAGACATACATAGATCTTTCTGACTGATTTCTCTGTCATATCTGTGGCATCTCAAAAAGATACGTGTTCTAAGAAAGAAGGTTTTTGTGTTTTTTGTTTTGTTTTGTTTTTTTCTTGTTAGCTGAAGCTGGTGAACAGTTTTCAGGTCAAAGATTCTCCCTTCTCTTTCACAAGATGAGAGTAAATTGCTAAAATGCCAATTTTTATGTTCTCATGAGTTCCAGATGAAATAAAAGTACCTCATTTGCCTACGTGTGGTATTTGCCTAGATGTGTTGCTTCTTACCAGGAGACTAGAAGAACCCAAATGAAGATGAATAGATTGTCTTACTTTAGTACAGTATGATCAGATTATGTCAAATCTCTTCATCTGATTTCATTTTTTTAAAAACAATGACTGCTGAGAGTAATTTTCCAACTTATGACCTTTCAGCAGACCTTAAACTGTTCCTGAAACATAAGGGTGATTACACATACATAGTGTGTGGCAGTTGTCAGAAACATTCATAGAAGAGCTGTCAAGAGTAAGGTTGGGTGGCCCCTAAATTGCTGACCAGCTCGTCTCAGTGTCAGCAAGACAGGATTACAGTTTTGTCAAAGTCACATACACAAGTGTTTTTCTTAGGCTTCAACATTACCGCACGTTAGCAAAAAGCAGTGAAGCAAGGATGCACAAAAACATGCTGGTGAGGGAAGGAAGGCACGGCTCCATGGTACAAAGGCTAGAGAGAATCCTAATTCTTCAGCTCATCTATGAGAAAGTAAGTTCTCTGCTGACAGTTTAGGAACAAGAGGGAGCAAGGAGATGAAGAGCAACTCTCCTAGATGCTGGTAAAACAAAGCAGTACCAAACTTGCTGCCATCAGGAGACTCCAAGGACCTTCTTGCATAGTAAAAAATCTTTCCATGTGATGGAATATGCTCTGTGTAGAGACCTGTAGATGAAAGGAACTAATTTCTGATGCATTGGAAGGGACCTCTAGAGATCATTGGTTTTGGTCCCCAATTATTTCTCATTCCACTCCCCATCTTCTTTATCTTTCAAAATATTTTTTAATCTTAAAACAGTCTCAGACAAGTGTGATAAGGAGAAATGTGAAGTTTTCAATATTTCATTGAAACTGGTAGATTGTATAAGAGGTTTTGAATGAGATCCCTTACTGTGGACCTCAATTAGGAAAGATGAAAAATGAAAAATTCAACAGTTACAATGTGTAAAAACGTTAAAATCCATTGATAATACCAAAACCATCCGTATGTTAGAGAGGATGAGAATTGAAACTAAGAGTATTGCAGGTAACTTCTATTATTCACTTCATTCAGTCCAACCACTTAAAAAGACTGGAATCCACAAAAGCAAAGTGATAGCTTGCCTCTTTAGAATATGTCTCCTGCCTCATTTTCAAACCTTAGCTCTCTTTATGGAGAAACAACTGAGGTATTTCAAGTAGATATTGAAATGCCACATGGACCTTGGCAAATACCTGCTCGCATCAGAGCTGCTTTCACCACAAGAAGGTGTGCCATGGATTTTTCAAGCTGATGGCTCAAGAGATTAAATGAATCATTCTCATGCTCATTCTAGCTTTCTTGTCCAGTTTAGTCTCCATAAAAAGGAAATTTAGAAGCTCTCCAAGGTTCGTTGAAGTGATTCCACTTATTGGAAACCATTGATAATTATGATTGTCACTTGGTAATACACTATTTATTATTGCAGGCTAGTGACAAAACTCTTACCAATACTGAGCCTACTCTTCAGGTCCATAACTTTCTCAAAGTTGCTCTCCAAGAGAATCATGCCATTTCTGTGCTGAAATATTCCTGTCTATTACATAGAGGAATGTTGATCTGTATTTTCCAGCATGATGTATAGGTTTATTCACACTCAGCATGAGAAAAAGAGAAGTATTACTATTAGCAAACATTTACTGTGTTTTCATCATTCATTGCTGTGGAGACTGAATCAGATCAAGCAGATGATCAACTCTGGTAAAGTGAAAGGAAAGAATAAATTTGAAGCTCATCTGTTGTGTAACATACAGTGAGAATTGGAGTATTTTGTATTCCTATTCCTTTTGTAAAAGTGTAAGTATGAGACAGCATAGCACTGAATCAATACAGTGAGAACCAGACCAAGATATTATAGTATGATCTTAAACCAACTACCATACATTCCTATTTGCCCAGTTGCCTTCTGACCCTTATTCTGTTGACTCAGAAGTCTGTCATCTGTTTCAAAGTTCTTTTGTTTGACTTCAAATTTTTTTTCCCTGCCTCCCACAGAAATTGAAATACATTTCTGGTGCTTTGTCATTTTAAAAAAGATATTGAAAATGATACAAAAAATCTTATGTGCAATTTGTCTGTGTACTACAATCTAATTGATATTGACACAGGGAGAAAGGGATAGAAATTGAAAACATGAATGGTGCAGATACTTTACCAGTAACTGAGTGGATATGCACAAAACCTTTATTATTATGCAGATATGTGCATATGCTCAGCAGTACCAGATTAAAATAAAACTGGGTTAATATCATGCACTCTAAGGAAATCTGACATCTTTAAGGTGGGCATGTAGACCTTACAGGAGGATCAGTGCAACACTTAAAGTTGTGTTAATTGGGCTCTCTAGCGCAGCTGAAAATAACTTGCACATATAACGTATATACATTTTTTCTTATCTGCTAAATGTAAATGTTTGTAAGACTGGATCATTGCTCTTCTTTCCCATAAGAAAATGCTTCACACAAACTAAAATTTCTAAATACATTTTTTGTGAATTTCTATTTTTTTTTTTTTTTGGTCCAAACTCTAATATCCAAATCTTGTGACATTTTTGTTTAAAAATTGACTTCAATGAAAAGATAAGGATTTTATTTATTTAAATATTTATTCATTTGTATTTAAAGTTTTACCAGTGGTTTGAAAAAGTCAGTCATTCTCATGACTTCCAAAAACTGTTTCGCCTGAGAAATCAAAAGGGTTAAAGATATAAAAGGGAGACTTGAGCTAATATGTCATTTCAGTGCATCTTTTAAGCTTCTCAGATTTATCTATATACTCTATACTTTCAGCAGGTGAGACTGAGAGAATAAAAATTTGGTTGACATTCTGGCAACAGAGAAGTAGTCTCACTTCTCTTTTTTCTTTTTTCTTTTCCTGGCCTTATTTCTTTTCACTTTCCATGTTTACTGTCTCAAATGGACCTGGCCTAGCTCAAAATTCACGTATATGGTGAAGCGGGAATCATTCATATTGGTATAAATATTTCAGAGATTCCATCTAAAATATAGCCCCTACTTTGCCATCAACGTTAGTTGTCATCCATTGAGAAGTTTGAACATCTGACTTCCAGGTCAGGATTCCAGACCTAAAATCCAGGCAGCCCAACTTGAGGTCACTTGCTGCCTGACTTGGGAAGCAATTAAGTTTTTAAAAGCAAATTGAATATTGTATAGCTGTTATGCATGGATGCTGTGCATACCCAGAATATCTTAAATCTTGGAGTGACACATGATTCACCACAACCCTCATATTTGTGGGAGAATCACAAACGTTCCCTACCCCTCTGCCTTCTAGGGCATGTACCAAGATGTATTCTGAGAACACGACAATCAGATTAGGTCCCTCACAGCACAGAGCAGTCATGGTTCTCATCTTCACTCAGTACCGAATGGGATGGAGCAACAACCTGAAAATTTCTGATTAAAATCCTTCCTCTTTCTCAGGCACATGACTCTCCACTTACAAACATTGAAGAAAGTGCATTATCCACCAGGAGAAAAGACCTCTGGGAGGCTGAAAAACAGGATTCTGCTAGTTCTTTCTGTTGTGCCTCTTCCACTTTGAATAGAGTGTTAAATACCCACTGTGAACATCAGTAGAAGGGCATTTCTTAACTACACTGTAAAAATGGGTCAAGTGAAAGAAGTATCTTGGTTTGGAAACCTTAGTATGGAAGCCTTAATAATAACAGTGTTCTCATTGTGTTTTGTGAGCAGAGGATGGCTACTTTTGCTCAGTTATTTGAGAGGAAGGATTTTCTTGCTTTGCATAATATGTGAGCAATGTGGTATCCTCTTGCCATTCTGTCTTTGGTAAATATCATTCTCAAATGATTTACAACATTGTACATAAGAATGAATTTTTTACTTGATATAATCTCATATATATCCATGCATTTCAGTAAATAATTGAAGTTAAAAGTGCACTTAGCCTAGGCTTTCACTGTAGAACTAAGGAGGCACAGGCTTTTCTTGAAGGAGAGTGAGATCTTTTGCAGTGTCCACTGCTTTTGCTTTAAGAAAGCCTTTAGATTTTTTTTTTTTTTTTTTTTTTTTTTTTAGCTCCATACTGTATCTTAACTTGGTCATATACCTACGCTTCCAACGAATACAAAAACGTTCTTCAGATGTGACTGGGGAGTAGAATGGAGATACTTGCAAATAGAGATAGTGCCTTCAGTTTGCTTTGAGGCACTCATGTTTGTCATTGCAGAATTACTTCCAATGCTATTAGTTCTGTTTACCCAAACAAGCTTTTTGTTGCACTAGTGTAGCTCTTGTCACTCTTGAAAGACAGTTTTCTTCATGCTCTGTGCATGCCCCTGGCCATTCCAACAAGCCACCACCCCAAGCTGAACATTATATGTCAGTATAATTATATGGACTTGATATTAATGACCACTGTTTTGGATTCACATGATGCCACTATCATACTCAAATACAAATGATTCATGGCAACAATTTCAGACATGTTACTTAGTAATCTTAGTAGGCAAAATACCAATTTAAGCAAGAATAGTATTAGAAGCTGAAATAAGGGTTTTCTTCTGGTAAAACAATATATAATCAGTACAGAGGATAATAATTTCTAAATCTGAGCTCTTTTCAAGTCTGGTGAGAAATAAAACCTTTCTTTTTGGGTTACAGGGAAAGAAAAGCTATTTGTGAGTCCAGATTAAACTTTGTGAGTTGCTTTGGCTGAAATAAAATCTGAGTTAAAACAAAGAGTTTGGATGTACTTCTGTATGTGCCTCCATATTTTCTAAATGAGTTGTCTCTTCTAAAAAAATATGAACTTGCCTCATATTGGTAATTAAAAATACAGATTTACTGGCTTTTCATTTCATGTTGGAAAAAAAATAAAAGCATATATAGGAAGGGGAAAAATTACAGATTTGAATCACGTAGAAAAAAAGTTGAATATTTCCTTTAATATCAAATATATCATTATAGGCAAGCCTGAAATCACTTTTTTGCTCTTACTTTCAAAAATGAAAACCCAATATCAAACAAATTTTATCAGTTTGACGTTTCCATATTCCCCAGCTCTATTCTGTCCATCAACATGTAAAATTGACTAAGGATCCAGCTTTACTTTGGGTTTCCTATACAATATCCCTTTGAGACACATCATATGTTGTGTTCTCCAAACAAGAATCAAGATTTTCCAACTCAAATTCCAAGTTTTACATGCATTTTTAAGAAGCAAAAGATACATATGGTACTTCACTTTCTTAAATATTATTTGCCTCAATACAGGACAATCATCTGTTTCTGCTGATTTTCCCCTCAAAAAACAAGCTATGTTACATTTGCCTTGTATAGACACAAATAAGGTGTTGTCAAAGAACCAGATCTAAATTGCAGTTACTGCTGTTTTAATGGTGAGATTAAAAAAACAAAAACAAACAAAAAGCAAAAAAAACACATAAAATCTAACCAATCTCTTCCTTTTTGCAATGTTCTTTCTCCTGCTATGGGACAGCTCTTACCCTTCTCAAATCATTTGCCCGAAAATCTACAAATAGAAATACTTGCACCTCCTTTATAGCAGGTGTCCACTGATTTCCTATGACTTTCAGCTGATACTGAAAGGGAGGTATCATTGTCTAACTGTGTTTAACTGTAAGAAGTCCTAGTTAGAATTCATATGGGCAAAATGTATCACCCCCCGGTGACAGCAGGATAAAAATCAAAATCATTTTTTCCCCACAAAAACAGAGTCACCAATGACCACCACTTCTATATTCCGTCAGACCATGGTCCCTTTTTGTTCTACTTTCTGAAGACTCATACCGAAGCATCTCATAAAAACTGTAAGAAATAGGACCTGATTCAGGAACCATCCTCAGCGCATTTCTAGTCTAGCCAAACAATTTATAGCAAAGATAGATTTGACTGGTGGCAATGATCAAATATCTTTGAGAACTCATCTTGCACAGCACAGAATAATTTATTGCCTTTATAAGATTCTGCTGCATTAGTGTCTAGCACTCCTGGAAAATATCACCTTCTGCTTTATCAGACTAGCAGGCTACCAATGAAGATGAATTCTTGTTTGGGGTAGTATACTGGATTGAAAAAGAATGTAGTCAGAAAGAATGACATTTGTCTTCCAATCAGAAAACCAATAAGCACACAACCAGGGGAGGCAGGAAGGGGAGAAATAAACATAAACATTACTCTAAGAGATCTTCTAATGTGCAATATTTATATACAAAGAGCAACTAGTGTTACATGCAGTACTCTCAGGTTTGTGAAATATATCAAAGAAAAGCAAATTGGAATGAGTCCTGAGTTTCCATTTACTTTATCTAACCAGACATATCAATTCTTTTTACTCCAGGCTGATAAAGTAGAACTGCAGCAGACAAATGAGCTAGTAAAGCTGACATAAATGTGTTGTCACGAAGAAATGTTGGATTGAAAAAAAAAAACAAATAAAACACAAACAACTGTGACTTTGATCACCTCTGGGGCTTCTACTTTACTCAACTCAAATTAGTTGTTTACTCATTCTTTAGTGTATGTTCAATATTACTGAGAGGAGAGAAGGTGGAAAGGAATGTGTTTGTCAGAGTTTATTTCTATTTCTATTTAAGTGGTAAAATGGAAGGTAGGGGGCTTAATGTAAGTATTCTGTATGGTTAATGAAAAAAAGCTACTGGCTTCAATGGGAGCAGGATCCACTGTCTAAGTTTTTAGTCTTTATGTCTTGAATTCAGTGATGCCTTGCATCATGTTTGTTTTAAGTGATGTATGTATAAAAATCCATTCTGAATCATGAAATGGACATATGAGTGATACATCAGATGAGAAGTGGAAGAGCACAGCTCTGGGCTTTGTTACCAGACATAAGGGAGGAGGAACAGTATCACATTATCAAATTATAATCCCATTATACAGACCTTCTCATAAGACTTTATGTGCCTTTTTTTTTTTTTTTTTTTTTTTTCCTTCATTTTTCCTTAGGATGGCAGTAGATCCATTTTACTTATGGGGCAGCTAAGCCACGAGGTCATGGTGGAAACCAGGGGCAGGAGCAGAAATTACAACTAAAATTAGGATGGTTGCACAGAAAGAATGGCTGGGTAATATTTTTCTATCTGTAAGTACTATATGTGACATATACAGGTAGCAAAAACTGATATAATTCTACTGAGATTAAGAGTGTAGAGGCAGGAGATATCATTCATTTCACTCCCAAGATTTCTGAAGAGGAGACAGCAGGTGAATAAGAAACATGAAACAAAGAGATATGAAACAAGTTTATTTCTTTTTTTATTTTTATTTTATTTTTTTTCCCAGGTGTTACACGGTTAAAATTAACAACAGTTTTGCTCAAGGAAAGGTTATTGAATTTGGCACCAGTCATTTAAATCAAAGTCATCTGCAGTCTCTGCTGTGGAATGGTGATATATATGAGCATTGTACTATAAACTATATCAACCATCTTAATACCAGCAAGCAGAAAGCTTCCTGCAGAGTTCTGCTCTGCGGTATCAAGGTATTAGGTCTCAGGTATTCACATCCATGCTTCAGATCTTTCTTCACCTTGCAGCTTTAACGGATCTTAAGTAGAAGCCTCTGTTTATTATAGAATCATAGAATGTCTTGGACTGGAAGGGACACTAAAGATCATCTAATTCCAACCTTCTTGATGAAAAGTAATTACTGCAGACTGCAAAAAGGAGAGATTCTCTTGGAATGTTCCTTAAGCATATTGGTAAATAACAAACTGAAACAAATTTTACAGTGAGGAGAAATCCCCATTCCTTATTTATATCGGTAAAGCTCTGCATTTTCTCAAAATAGAAGAAGGGCTTTTTTTGTTTGCCTACTGACATTCAGTCATGCAGTTTTAATAAAAACTGGGACTTTCACTAGAAACAGAGGCTTGAAGAAATACCAGATACTATCAAATGTATGATAAAATCTTAGATTGGCGACCCTGCTGGCTGCATAGCAAATTACCAATTGCCAGCTGCCCAATGGCTGCTAATGACTGCCAAGTAATCTCTGTGATAAAAGCAAAACAAAAGGTTCACACCATCTCAAAGAGCAAACAGATCCTCCAAACCATCTTTATACACAGGCTCTGTGTCCTCAAGTGGATTAAACTGCCAGAAGTATTGGCCGTGTCCTTTCAATTCCATAGCCTTAAGGAAAATAAAGCTTTCATTGCCTTTAGTGATGTTTGAGACAGTCTGCCTACCAGTGTAAGAACTGAACAACTGTTCCTGGAGATTCTTGCTTCCATGCAAGTGATGGATCGTAAACCACTTTTCAGGGTAGCTATAAATGTACAACATACTTAGTCTAACAATCCAGATATAGTATTAAATAGTAAAGTTCAAAAAGAAGCCAATGAACCACTGTTCTCAAAAATTGCATTTTTAATTTTATAATAGCAAAAGAAAAGTGTTCTGTGTTTAGATATAGGTAGTCAGGATAAATGATTGTGATCGCTTAGACCAGACTAAAAGGCTGATGGTGACAGTAGTGTTTGATCTGTAATATTTTGATCTAAAAAAAATCTCAAGGGAAGTAACTGGGCAATGAAAACAACACAGTTCTGCAGACAGGCTTGGATGCTTGAGAAACCAACTGACAAAATACCATCAATACCACTGAAGTTGGTGCTCCCACTGATGTAAAACTCACTGAAGCAAAGAGAATCTCAATTAAGGCAAAAACTGTTGTTCCATCCAAATAAAAATAAAAATAAAAATGTCTCTATGCACATATGAATTCTGACATTTTACATGTTGAACAGCAGATACCTATGCCTATTTTCATTGGGTCCTTTGGTGAAAATATGTATGTTGCAAAGCCTGATAACAAAGACTGGAATTGTTCCTCTAATTTTTAATGGCTGTATTCTGAGGTGAACTGTGACATCCTGTGGGCACAAAGAAAATTATCAGTATTTAGCTGCGGCTGTTCAAAGACATGCTGTTGGGATTATGAGCAAGTTTAATATTTGTACAAACATATATCTTAAAACTATATAATAACAGTAACTTTAAATTTGCTCTTGGATAAGAATCTCAGAAACATCCCTCAAACAGCTTTCATTTTTCACAGTTCATAGAATCCCATTCCTTCATGGCAATTGTCAGATATCTTTTCTATATCAGGGAAACTAAGAGGATAGAATGTTGGTTTTACAGTGTTAATCTTTTGACTCTTCTATATTGAAGCAGAGCAACTAGCTCCATTTCTCCAATTTAGGTGAACTCTTTAAAAAATAGGATCCTTTGAGTTTCATGTTTCTTGTTTTTAATTAATTGAATTTCTCTTCATATCCTGTAATTAACAGCAAGCTTGCTGTGATATTAAACTGTAGGAAACACCGACACCTTGTGGAGATGAAATGTCATTTTTCAGCTGATGTTAAAATAAACAGACAGAAAATTAATTTAGTGAAGAATTCAGTAGATCTACAAAACCCCAAGTCTGTAATTTCAGAAATGCATAAAATCACCTGTAAGAAACTCAAACGCTAAATGTAGAGTGTGCAGAGTGTGCATACATATGCAGACACACAAATATGTATACATATGCACGTGAAAACAAACACACGTTTATTAAGAGGAGAAACAGTGCTTATAACATTATTTTTCTCTGATTTTGTTTTTGTGTTTTGAAACAGCTGTTCCTGCAACTTGTGACTCTATTTCTGGTTTCTTTGAGAAACATAGTGAGTGATGACTGATTCTCAATAGGGCTAAATCTAATCTAATCTAATCTAATCTAATCTAATCTAATCTATTCTAAATCTATTTTTTTTTAATCTGAATGGGAAGAAATGACTCTTTCTCCTCAGACAGTATTATTATTATTATTAGCAATAATAATAATAAAAGTATGTGTAGCACAGAGCAAAGTAGAGGACTGAAGGAGTGTGTCTGTTGAACGTGGAGATTAAATGCACTAAATACTGAAAGATACCATTACAAATGTGGTTGACATTTGACATTGTTCTTTATTTATTTTGTATGTTTCTTTTTGTACCCTATCTTTCTGTCATAAAATATAACAATTAATATATTCAGCGGTTTAATGACAGCAAGCAGTGTCTGCCCCTCAGTGGTACGGAGCACTACTGGCACCTACTGGCCACAGTAGTCACTCAATATCTAAAATTCGACTACTAAATCTCCTTTACTATGAGTCTGTCTCAGCTCTTCCTCCTGCTGGGAAATTTGTGATGATGAACTACAACCTTCATTCTTCTGCTCCTGGTGTCTGGAGAAGCCTACTGCAGTCCTATTCTGATAATTCAGATGGTAGAGACATGCGAGTCTATTTTATATATACATAGTTCAGCAGCAACAGAAATGAGGAGCCTTACCACTAGTCCCAGGCAATTGCAGTCCCAGAGTTTGCAGGCTATGCATGGAATGGCAAGAAGGAAGCACGTCCCCTTCAAAAAGGATGGTGAAAGGGAGGCTCAGCTTTTTGTTATGTATGTTCTCAAGATGTACACAACAAAATATTGCTATCCAAAATTGTCCAAACCTTTTAAGTCCATGTAAAAAGTTTTAGATTCCGAGCAAGTCTCTCTGTTTTCTGAAGTTTGTTTCTGAGATATTAGAGAACAATTTTGACCTAAAATCTGTGTTTTGGATTATCACTTCTGCTGACATTCATGGAACGGTCTTGCCAGGTGCAGTGCTCAAATGTACAGGTCATGCTGGTTTATAAGTTAAATTATTTATTTCCATGTAATATTGAACAGAGAAACTCACAGTCTGTTTCACTTTTAAGGCAATGAGATACTAAGAGGTCTGAGGTGAAGGAAAACAAAAGGAAGGATCTGTCATTTGTCGTGGCAAAACTACAGAGATTTTCAGGAATCAGAACAGCCCTGGTATTTACCCTTTTATCTTCACTTTTCTATAAAGCAGCATCATTGCTGTGACTTTTTTTTTTTTTTTTTTTTTTTT
>PPHD01013821.1:2725-17090 GCA_002909625.1 Bambusicola thoracicus | reverse complement strand
CATCCCAAGTTGGAAGAGACCCATAAGGATCATCGAGTCCAATACCTTCTCAGCAGCAGCAGGGGTTGGGTTTTGGAGCACACCTGCTCACTGAAGGATGCATGCAGGGTCAGCTGGGAGGATGCTAAGAGAAATCACATAGTTTTTTGCACTTTTTTTCCTGACAACTCAAATAGTCCATAAAACACAAGGCTGCTTCCCACTCCACTCTACCTGGGAGCGTCCCTCNTACCTGGGAGCGTCCCTCAGCATAGTGGCATAATCTTGATGCTGACATTCTCAGCTTCCCCTTTTTATTTCTTAAATCTTTTATTTCTTTATAACAGACTGACTAATTAATGTGCACCTCGCTAGGCCTGAGAATCCATGAGCATCCTCAGAAGTCTGAAGAGAATGGTCATCCTGTCTATATCCAAGGCAGGTAATCACTGNAGCATAGTGGCATAATCTTGATGCTGACATTCTCAGCTTCCCCTTTTTATTTCTTAAATCTTTTATTTCTTTATAACAGACTGACTAATTAATGTGCACCTCGCTAGGCCTGAGAATCCATGAGCATCCTCAGAAGTCTGAAGAGAATGGTCATCCTGTCTATATCCAAGGCAGGTAATCACTGGAAAGGTAAGAAAATGGAAGAGTTCATCCCTTGGCACCCAGAATACTTTATCCGCCTTCTTATATGCTCACCAATGGCTATTGTAAACCATGTTTTCTCTTCACCAAAAATACAAAACCAACAGAGATGCACGTTTCTCTGCTGATGCTGGTGATGCCGCGGGTCCCAGGAGGCTTTCTGGGTAGTGAGGGAGCTGCCCATATATTTTTGCATGCAGGGGAGCTGCTTGCAAGGAGAGCTCACTAATTAGGGGGAAAATATTTGATCTCTATGGGCTTTTGGTGAAATTTCTGAGAAAGGCAGCAGATGTTTCTGAAATTATTTTTCATCTGTTTTCCCCTGTTTTCCTACCATATTTTTTTATGTCGTGCATCGAATTAAAATTCAATAAACAGCTCATGGCTGTTTATTGGGGAGCGCAAAAATCTTGCTCTAGATTAAAGCCAGTGCCTCATCTAATGCAGAGTGTGTGCACTCACCCCAGCATCCCTCTGCCTTACTTCTGAAAGCCACAGATTACCCACAGTCTTCAGCAAGGAGTTGTCAGACTACCCAAAATGTGTTGTAGCACAGGCAGCCCATATTTCTCCATTGGGTCTGATGTCATCCAGGTAAGTACAGCATCTGTGTGATGTGGATTTGTATGGATCTGCCTTGTATCGCTCCTTTGCCCAGTAGTTCAGCTCCTCTGATAGCCAGAAAGCTGCTAATTGGGCTCCTCAATCCAAAAAGGAAACCAGTAGAGATGTAGGGCAGTCTTGATGACCATCCACCAGGTCTCATGGAGGTATCTGACTTCTTCAGAGCGGCTTCAGGTGAGGGAACTTTGAAGACAAGAACCCGAATCCAGGTGTGATCTCTTCAGTTCTAAGAGGCTTGAGAGACTTAAAGCCCCATTTTAACCCTGGGACACGGTGTGTCCTACAAGCACAGGCAGCACCGTTCAAACAGGGAGCAGTCACAGACCTGTCTCTCTGAAGAACCAGTCCAAGGGTCCATGGAGAACCACTTACAAGAATGGACATCAAATGCTGCCTCAAATCCAAAACTACATGGTTTTGGATGTAGAGTCAAAGCAAGCATCTATATGAGTTTGCTTGTCTTATTTCAACCCAAAATCATCTACAGGACACTGCATTCTAGCCCACTGGACAGGTCAGTTAATTATGTTGAGTGAGTCAATGGATGGATCAATTTATCAAATGATAAACAGAGATTCTGCTTTCATCAGGGTAGTGAATATTAATTGATTTGACAGGCAGAAGCTTGGTAAAACAAGTAGAACTTGCATCAGGGCATCACTGTATTAATTAGCCATGTTGAAGCTGCTTTTAGCTGCTTCCGAAGTTTAATCAATATGCTACATTTGAGTCCCAAAAGGCTTATGGAAACAGCCTTTGAAATCCTTTAAATTGCTGCTTCTGTGAGGTTTTAGACTCTTTGCTTATTCGTGTTCTGCTGTTTTTCTTCCTTATTTTTTTTTCCCCTCCTGCAATCAATAGTGACCCACAAGAATTGGTAGGGGTGGGTTTTCTTATTTGTATCACAAATTTGCATTGGCTCGGAACAGAAATAAAATGAAAAAGATCTTCTGTTTTAGTACAATAATAGTAATAATCCTAGACATTAATGAGCTGCCCTCTGTCTTCCAGTTTCTATATGCAGTAAATTACCTCTATAGACTTAATCTGATGTGAATGAGCAAGGCACCAGTTAAATCATGTTTTCCTGAGCTCTTGCATACTGCTCAGACTTTGATTTAATACAAAGGAAGGTTTGAGCTTGCTAATACATTTTACTGAGTGGGAGGAAGGAGAAGGCGGAGCTGAAAATGAAGCCAGAGAACTAAACCGTGCAGAGAAGGGGATGGAGGCCCTGAGGCTGTTTGGTGCAAGGGTGGTGGTCTAGGACTGCTCTGGGAGAGCATAGTGTCCATACCACTGACCAGCTTTGTGCGTGTATGGGAACTGCTGAGTCACAGCCTGAATTAAGCACCTGGAGAAAGGACCCGGTCAGCCCTGGAAGCACAGGTGAAGGCAGTTCAGCTGTGTGACTGTAAGGGGTGGAGCCCGGCTGCACCTCTCTTAGACCTCATTTAAGGGCTGATCCCCACTGGGAAAGGGTCTGTTTCTGGAGATCCCTCTTTGGTGAAGCTTTCCTCTGCAAACCTGGAATCTTCTGATACTGGTGAGCAATCTTCTTCTCTTCCTTTCTACTGTGCTGGTCCTTCCCTCGTCACATCTCTGTTGTAATACCTTTCCCATTATATTGGTCTGCCACTTTGCTACACCAGGGGACTCTTTGACAGCTGAAGTTTTTGGTATGTCTGCATGACATGAAGGTCTGGAAGACCACCACTGGGGCTTCTGGTCACTACCCCATCAGATCTGTGTGTATGCAGGGATCTGAAATAAACTTTCTAAGAATGAGTTTCTGTTCTCATAATTTGTGGTGGCTTTCTGCTATTTAGACTTCTCATTCCTTTTCAAGACAAAATATCCTCAGAAATGCCCATAGTGGGTTTCCAGCATGCTTTCCCCATGCCTTCAGCGATTTTGTGCGTGTTGACTCCCTGAGGTCATCACTACAGATGCCACACCAGTGTACTCAACATGGGAAGACCAACGTTGCTTGAAACATTACTCAGGGCCCCAGCATAATTATACCAATTACAAAGTCAGGCCCTGAGCTGTGCTTTCTGATGCATACATCTGCCATGCGGGCTCTGTTGCATGTGCGGATCCTGTCGCTAATAACAGAAGATGCCCCAGTCTCTCCAGGGGCAACAGTCTCTGCTACAGGCAAGGTACTAAATCACACTTGAAGTTTCTAGGCCAAAATGTTTTACTTTTGTTTTAGAGGAATAAAGTTCCAAACAAGTGTGAGGCAAATTTCCAGGCCTGATTAACCTGTCTCACCTGGTAATGTGGAAAAAGGGGAGCAGCCTTGTGGGAGGTGGAAGCAGGACCATCCTGTAGAGATGGCATAGAAATGATTAGGTGGAATTAGTAAAAAAATAGGTCTTGAAGAGCACTCAAGAAATGTGCATGCCACCATGTTCCAATGCAGAGTTAACTCTTTCTATATCTGTTCAACCTCCCAGCAGCATCTTTGAAGGTACCAGCGACTTCTCTGGTCATGGACCCTGCCAACCTTCAGTTTTACTAGTGCTGTGGGCCTCTGAGCCAGGAGAAGGCACAGAGACTATTTTAATTAGTGGTATTTTGCAAGCCTAGGTTGCTGGATCTTGCTGAATCGATCTCTGTCGCCTCAGTTAATCCCTGCCACAGTTGCAGCAGATGGAAGTTCCTGCAGAAGGTAACATGAGGGGACTCTGACATTCAGGCCTGTAAGTCTTTCCCATTTAGACGTCCCCTTATCTCCCCCTTTCTTCTGTGCCCTTATCCAAAGGAGCGGGGATGTGGCTGCAGTGTGCACGCTGTAGGGTGCATCTCAGAGGAATCCTCATTCCTCCCAGCCTCGAGCCCCTATGATGGAGATGGCCCATCAGGTCTCACTTTTGAGCTGTTCTACCCACCTCTTTCTGTCACACAGATGTACTCAGATTTGGTGACACGTCAAAATCCTCTTTCCGCGTGGGATGGCAGGTTGGGAAGCTGATCTGGATGCAACTTATGCATGCTGGGAACTTCTCAGAAATTGTTGCACTTGTGAATGTGGGTACAGAACAGGCTGCATAGAGTCAGAGCTCCCTCCTGGGCTGCAAAGAATGGCAGCGAGAAACATTAATAGCTTCTCCTGAATGAGCAAGTGTGAGTGCTCAGAAGCCCAATTAGTCTGTGACTTCTACAGAGGCCTCCCACTGAGGAGGACAAAAACACGGAGCTGAATGGGACAGAGGATGAGAAAAGAACAAAAACTAATGTTCTGCAGCTGAGCAAGCCCCTTATTTGAGTCAGTGTGAGACCCAGGGGTCTAGGAACCTGCAGGACTTTTGTGAAGGAGTCTGACTCAGCTTGGTGGAGGTCCTGGCAGAAAGCCGGGGTGTGGAAGGGTCACACCAGTAGGTTGTCATTGCTTTGGAAGGGCGTGCAGAAGGTGCTATGGCAAGGTGCTGTGTGGGCTTCAAGAGAATCAGCCCTGCTCATCTCACCTGGGCCTTGTGTGTGGACTGCTGGAAAGGTAGGGTTCGTGTCTGGGACACCATAGCACGTGTGGATATGAAGGAGGAATTTGAGCAGGAGGTACTGAAGGGAAGCCACTGGGCTGCTGACCTTGTGCTCAGGCCATTTGGTTGGGAGCTAAAACCATGCTAATGGCTTCCAGCACCGCTGCCCAGAGCAATGCTATTCACACCTACCCATGTGATTTCCTCCGAACACCCTTGAAGTGCTTGATGGTACTGAGGAAGGTTCTTGGATTCCAAAGCAAGAAGCAAAGCCACTTGGTATGCTCCCTCCATCATTCCAGTGATGTCACTCCCAGGGGCCAAGTGTGATAGAGACCCACCTCGTCTGTGCAGTTAGAGCTTCCTCTTCCACTCATCCCCATCCTCGAGGCTAAAAGGCCCTTTGCTAAATAGAAAAAATACAAGGCTCATGTCACTGATAGCTTTAAAATTATAATGGGAACCTTCCGTCAGTGGTGACACAATTACCTGCCCATTTTCCTGCTCCACCTCATTAAAAGGAAAATGTTACAATTAAGGTACGGGCGGGAGGAACAGATTAATGTTCTGTTTCTAATGCATTGATGAATTGGCACTTAGTCGAGGGGTTTAAAAATATTAAGCCCTCGCAAAAGCCATCCCAGAAGGGAGTGTTCTCTGCTGAGGGGCACTTCTCAGTGTGGACTGTTGGTTATCCATAATTCATGTTAAGGGTATGCAGTGGTGTTTGCAGTGGGAGTGGGATTTGCTTAGATTAGTCTGCTGGTGTTCCACGGGGTGGTCATGTGCTCCACGGGGTCCTTCTCTAGGTGTTTCCCTTCACATAAAATCAAATTCTTCTTCAATTTGTTCGGTGTATTGTACGTATAATTGGACATCAGCTGTTCTTGCTTTTCAATCCCTTTTCTTTCCGTTTGGCATGTCTTTGTTAGGCATGGCTTTGTTCCACCGAATGCAAAATTGCTTCAGTTTTTGATTCCTGTCTTCATACCAGATCCCAGCCGCATGAAGGGGGTGATGAGCCTGGCAGAGACATGGGCTGGGCCATTGCTAGTCCCCAACCCCAGATCCCATTTGCCTTTGGGAATTCCCTGGTCCTGCACCTCTAAAGCTGCTCCAAAGGGGGTATGAAAATCTATACCCACATTCTACACCCAACTCCAGCATTTTCCAACCCAATTTCACAGCCTTTTTGTGGTCTTGAGCTGAGACTTGGGGCCCGCCATGCCCACATTTACTACACCGCCAGCAAGTCTCAGCCCTCCTATAATGAAAATGTCACTAATGATAAATATTTATAGGGATGCTTATCTTTATATTTACTACCTTGACCTTTATCTATTTGGATTTTATTTTAAATTTTATGCAGCTTGCCTTTGCCTCTTCCCAGCCGTGTGGTGCCGCAGAGCAAGAAGCCCTGCAACGGCTCCGAGATCGCTGCATTATAAATACGTGCACAGTACATACAATTACAGAACTTTAATGTCTGGTATAATTACTGTCTGCAGTTTGCATTAATGCTCAGGGTGATATAGTGAAGCAAGCCGCTCAGACACTGCGAGATGCACGTCCCGAGGGGCAAAGGAAAATCATTGCTTGCGATCCTGCGATTAATTATTGTGCCTTGCGTGGAGAGGCTGAGATTTTTCCCAAGCACTTCTTGCACCCACGGTTGATTGAAATGCCTACGCAGGAACGGCACTGCTGCGCATAGCCTGCAGGCTGGGCTGTGCTTTATAAGCAAGCAAAGGTCTTCAATTTTATTCTTGTAACGTTGCGAGGGAAAACTGAGGAAAACAGCAGGAATGAGGAGGAGAACGTGAGTCAGTGCATCTTAAAAAGTGATGTGTGTTCACTTGCAGGAGGCTTCCCCCCATGCATCACCTGGCCCAGGACCCAGGAGGGTGTGCCAGGAGATGCTGGGAGCTCGCTCTGCTCCAGAGTTTATTATTGTTGAACTTAATTAATCACTTAATTGAATGAAATTATTGATGGAGTTCAGAAGATCCATGGGGGCAACTGGATCAGAGCATCAGGGATGCTCCAGGCTGAGCTGTGCAGGGCACCAACCTGTCACAGCTCCTTGGGGTCTTTGATTTGGATGCCACCGTCACTGCCCACCACCAGAAATGGGCTGAAAAGTAAAGGGCTTGCTCGTTTGCAGCTTGTCCTTGCTACTGTGTGGGTGTTAGAGCAGTGCAGGAGTGTACACGTGTTGCTGATGGCAGGGAAATCAAACCACCTCGAATCACCCACACCAAAAAAAAAGAATGAAAACTCGCTAGGTCAGCCCTTCTTTTTGGTCACAGTGGCATCAGATGCGAACCCTCATGGCTAAATGTGCAATCACAGCAATTGAGTGGGTTCTGCACATCAGGGGCTGTGAGAGCTGATGGGAAGAAGGGCGGAGAGCAACCCTGGCAAATTCTGTGTTGTAGAAGGACAAGGATGGATGACAGGCTGCCTCTGGGTAAGGAATATCTCAGTGCCAGTGCTGGGAGGGCTGAGGACCAGATTTATCCAAGGAACCCAACAGGTATCAAGGAAAAGAACAGATCCCATGGCCACGTGGAGAAGGGAATTCCCAAGGGACTGGTGTCTGGAAGCCTTGGTTGAGTCCCACGGATGCTTTTCTTTTGAGGAAGGGGGGAAATAATGGAAGAAATGAGATAATTGGCTTGATTAGGCTTTGCTGAAAATCTAGAAAAGAAAAAAGAGAAGAGAAAGCGCTGAGACAGCTCCTTTCTGTGTCTTTGAACTTTAGGCTTTGAAAAGAGGTGCGGAAAAGCTTAAGGAATTAACAAGGACTACTGGGAAATCACTCGGGAGGAATTTTCAGGGCTCTCAGCTCAGAAAGAAATAGGAAGAAAATCCTTTATACGTACATATACACGCATACATACACTTAGATACATATGTAGGTGAGAGCGTGACCCCTTCAGCCTGCCATTAATCTTCATCTCCCATGTTTTCATGCTGCATTAATGACGGGTGTTGTTGACAGGGTGGCTGGAAGGGCAAAAGCTGCATTTCCCCATGCTGGGGGCTGTGGAGGAGGCAGAGGCAGATACCTGGGGCTCCCTGGCAGCGCTTGCTGAAGATCAGCCTTGATCAGAACAGGTCTTCTCACAGGAAACATCAACTTTTTGTCAAAGAAGCCCGAAGATAAATATTCTTGGATGAAAACCTATAAAAAGCTCAGACTGACAAACTATTTTTTTAGGCACTTCTTTTTCTCCCAACAAGAATATATCTGTCAAGAGAAACAGATGTTCTCTATGAAAAATCTTCTTTAATTACAAGTCTGTCAAAAAGAGGCGAGATAGATTTTTTTTTTTTTTTTTTTTTTTCCCCCTGAGCCCATTAAAGTGCATGCAGTTGGCCAAGGTTTAAAGGCATGGCTCCTTCCAGAGTACAGCAGTTAAGTAAGTTTCTCTGTCGAGCAGGTTGAGCAGGAGCAAAGGCACCGGACAAAATGCAGGGACAAAACCACAGCTGGCAGCTGAAAGCCCCCTCCAGAGCTTAGGACATCTGCACATCGCACCAAATGTTGCATAATAAAATAAGAATGTTTGAAATCCTATGTTCCCAGGTGCGTCTTGGAAGCTTGCATTTATTTTTTCGCTCCTTCTCTCCATGCATCCAGTAGATGCTTTAGGAAATACATGTGGGCACTCACTATCAGCCCTCACTTCGAGGCCAGCCTGCTCTCCAGGGGCCTTCAGGCAATGGGACATAAATGTTAGAAGAGGTTTCTCCGATGTTGTGTTGTCCCAGTGTTGGCGCACTGTGTTATTCAGGGGAGCAAAGTTCTGCTGGAAATAGGAGCAGGAACACAAGGTTGATATTTCTTTATTTCTCGGTTCCAATAATTGGCTACTACGTGGCTGAGTAGTTGGATGAAAATAATCAATAGTTCTTGTCCACTAATGAATGATTTTCCAGCAGTTGCCAGTGTAAATAGGTTTCATTAAAACAGCAAATCCTCCCAAACAAGAAAATTAATGAGAGCTTATGAAACCTATGAAATTGCATGGGTCTGACAGTGATGACAAATATCTGCTATTGTTATTTTTGGTAAACAGATTTTCTTTTCAATTTTCAGCCTTGTCACTTAAATAATAATACTTAGCAAATCCATTGTTCCTTTCCCAGAAATCTCCAAATGTCTCAAGCCTCAAATCTGTGAATGGCTTCAGGCCCGGGTGGGAAATCACCCCTTTCCTGAGCAGCCCCAGTGCCCCTCCTCAGCTCTTGTCGTGTCATCCCTGCAGCTGCACCAACAAACTGGGCATTTTTGGAGTTTCGTTTTCAGATGAGCCCACTTCAAATCAATGGAGCTGCTGCTTTTCGTGACTCCTGGGAATAAGATGGCGTGGAAACAACTCACAGCCATGCCCAAATAAGAAAACTAGAAGAATTATTGGTTTTGGTCAACCGGGAACATGGCTCTTTTTGCCCTGACATTTTCCTAGAGGAAAGTGAAACTCTTCATCTACAGATTCAAAAAGTCCCAAAGGCACTCAGTCAGACATCTCCCAACATGCTCTCTCAGTTATTGCTCGATGGATCAGAAGTTCTCCAGGGAGCAGTGAAGATGTTTTTGCGGGTTGCAAAACCTCAAAGGCTGAAAATACTCAATTCCAGTGTCTGCTTCTTGCTTCTAGAGGAGATATCTGCTCTTTGTCTTCATCTTCATCGTCATCTTCTTTGTCTTTGTCTTCATCATCTTTGTCTTCATCTTTGTCTTTGTCCTCCTTCTCCTTCTTTCTCTCTCTCCTCTTCCTTTTCCTCCTTCCTCCAGCTCCTAAATCCCCGCCTTCCCTTGACCCCCTCTCCTTTCCTTCTCCCCATCACGCATTGCATGCTGAATGCAGGAGGCTCTCAAAGGCAAGAGTAGGCCTGGGACACTCTTACCCACAATAGCAGTGGTGAACAGAACCCAGGTTTTCAGCCAGGAAATTGCACTGGTAATCTCCTGCGAGGCAGGAACTCCCATTTTTCATGATGGTTGGCCCTTGCGGGATATGGATGAAAAGAGAAAGCATTTCATTTGCTCTTTGAAAACTGGAGCTATGGATCAAGGCCTTGCTCATTCCCCTGCAGACTAGAAATGGGATTTTTGCAAGAATTGAGGCTATCCTCTCTGAAAACTAAAACAGTTATCTACACTTTCATCGAGAGGTCAGCAGTAGAGATTTTTCTCCAACAGCTGGATAAATCCAGGCTGTTAGTGCCTCTCCTTCCCACTGTTCTCTGTTATTGCTTTTCATTACGTGAAGGGTGAGGAACAAGCAAATACCTCTGCTTCCCAGCTTTGCCCTTGCCTGTTTGTACAAAGCAGCCAAATATTTCCTTCTGACAATCAGGACCCAAGCACCTTTGGTGTCTTTGATGTTTCTCCTTGGATGCCATGGTCTGGATGCAGATGCCTAGGGCTGCTTAATCCCAGCAGATGGCATAGAAATGTTATTTTTTGGACATGGGCACTCCTCTTGCCTGATATGGGTGCCACGGGACCAGGGCATCCTTTGCTGCCTGGACCCAGTGTGATCTCCTGTAACACTGGGCAGGAGGGTTTGCGGAGTCACGCTGCATCCTGCGTCCCTGAGCCTTGCAGCCATAAATCCTTTGCCTCTGCCACAACTGTGATTGAGCCTGCCTGGCTTAATTTATTTCTCCAGAGCCCACACAGTTATGGTAGAGATGATTGCCTGCTCAAGGAGCAGCACTTGGGATGAAATCTTTTCCTCTTGAGAGTGCTGCTGGAAAAACAAGGCAGCATCCATGAGCTGCCAGCATCCCCATGTAGGCAGTGTCTTCACTTGGCCACTTCTTTGCGGTGCTCTCATCCTTCCTGACCTCTCCCCTTCTCTCCCTTCCTTTAAGTCCTTTTCTCTCCGCTTCATTTCTGCCTATGTCTCTTCCTGTTCAGGTTCCTCGCTAGGCACTGGGGCTGATTGCAGTGGTGATCCAGCAAATCACGGTAGCGATGCTGCTGATGGAATAACTCCTTGGGGTTCCACGCAGTTGCTTTGCGGGCACTGAGTTTCAAACTGCAGAAAAGGAGCAGGAAAGCCTGATAGTTGGGTGCACCAACTGGAGCTTTCATCCCCACCCTAAGGAGATGGGTTTTGGAGCCCTAGCAGTCTCCCCACCCTATGGACATGGCCAGATACCCCCAGTTCCTTCCCAAGAGAGGTGCTCTGTCCTGGCTTTGGGAGCTGGGCACGAATAACTCACAAATAATGGAAATCCCCACCATGTGCCCCCAGCATTGGCACGGCTCAGAGCCCCGCGAGAAGCGCGCTGCCTTGTTTGTCACCTGAAGCACTTGGAAAAATTACACGAATCCATCAAAGTAATGAATCTTCTCAGCAGTGGCAAATAGACAGAGACAGACAGGCACTCAGCTGAAACAAGTCATCTTTAAAAATTAATACAAAATAAACAGCTGGCCTTTCGCTCCGCTTCCAGGTGGCGGCTGCGTGGTTGGGGTGAGGGCTGGGCAGGGACTGACGATGGCTCCCAATGGGATCACATCCCTGGGGCAGGGAAGTGTCCTCTGCAGGGTCCCTGTCACTGTCACAGCGTCACCTCCAGCTGCTGCTGCTCCAGGAATGGTGGTGCAGCTCGGCAGTCAATGTTGCACTGCATGAGTGACTGCTTAAGAGACAGCCAAATCTTTGGGAATGCCAAAGCCGCATCACCTCCCTACAGCCCTGCCAGGCTCCTGCCAGCCCTCTGGGCTCCCACATCAGTTTGTCAGTGTCTGATGGGGCTTGTACACTCCTCAGGGGACAGGCTGAGCTTGCTCTCCTGCTTGTCACGATGTGGGCTCCATAAATAATTAACAGCGGTGCTGCTGCTGCCCCCGAGCTTTCATTTCATTACCCAGGAATAACATACCCACCTATATACATGCTTGTATGTACATGTCTGCGTGTAATACACATCCGTATGTACTTACATTGCTTAAACATCTGTTTCACCGGCCAGCCTCTTTGCTTTTCCTTCTGCCATGGCTCTGTCTCCCTGCTGGTCCCAAGGGCAGGTAAGCAGCAGAAGGCGCTGCTCTTGACCGTGAGCATCCCACCAGTGCTCCAGCTGCTCCTGCTCTGAGGCCAGGATATTTACGAGGTACCCACGGGGCTGCCCTTGCCCTGCAGAGTGTCGGGATGGAGAGCGGGGAGGAAGATGGATGGATCCTGAATTGAGGTGAATTTATGGGGCTCTGCGATTCCTGCTGCTGTATGTCTCCGAGAAATGACACCGCCACTTCAGGAGCAGAGATTAATCTGAGCCGGCAGGAGAAGGACAAAACAAATCATCTACTGCAGGAATCTCATTTGATGCCTGTTAGTAAAAGCACTGCGATGAATGGCTTTTGTAAAGACTGCGTAGTACAGGCTTTTTTTTTTTCCCCTCCCTTTTCTCCATTCGTCCGCAAATTGAGGTCTTGGAGGTGTGTGGTGGAGGCACCCCAGGGTCACTCATGGCCCAGGCACCGGACAAGGACTCCCAGCAGCTTTGTGCACTGTGAGACAGGAGAGCAAAAAAGGGAAGGCAGAGCTCCCAGCGCACCGTACCCAAGGAAGGAATCCTTCGCTTTTGTTTATAAAAGGGCATTGATTTTCATGTCCTGCAGAACACGGGGTCAGGGCAGCCTGCAGCCCCAGACAGAACATCCCAATGATGCTCTGCATCCCCACCATCAGCAGCTGGATGCGGCCCAGTGGGAGCAGTACCGCCACCGAGCGCTCCTCCCGCACGCTGCTGTGCATCCCAGCTCAATACAGAATCAATTGGATTGATCTTTTTTTAAGGTGCAGCCTCCGAATGGCCGAGACTGTGAGAGACGCAGCTAAGCACGCACTTCCACAAAATAATTTGTCAGGCCCCGCTGTAGAAACCTAATGATGGCTGTAATTTATTGCTGACAGACGATATTTATCACCGCAGCATCCCTTCTTTCTCTTCCTCTGTCTCGTTAGGAATGGCATCAATAATGTTTATTGTAGCTTTTAATTTTTTANTTATTGCTGACAGACGATATTTATCACCGCAGCATCCCTTCTTTCTCTTCCTCTGTCTCGTTAGGAATGGCATCAATAATGTTTATTGTAGCTTTTAATTTTTTATCGCTGGTATTCTTACCTGTGCTGCTGAGGGCTGCAGGAGATGGGAAAGGCGTCAGAGCAGATGGAGGCTCAGCTCTGTGCTGAAGGGTGAGCGATGAAGGCTGGAAGTTCCTCCTGCGTGCCCATGCAGGGAGCGTGCAGTGCCACAGAGCNTCGCTGGTATTCTTACCTGTGCTGCTGAGGGCTGCAGGAGATGGGAAAGGCGTCAGAGCAGATGGAGGCTCAGCTCTGTGCTGAAGGGTGAGCGATGAAGGCTGGAAGTTCCTCCTGCGTGCCCATGCAGGGAGCGTGCAGTGCCAGAGAGTGCCCCGATAGCAGGGAAAAGTGAGCTGTTCCCATAAAGCTTACTCCCTCTCTTCTGAGCCTTTGGACCTGTGCAAGGGATGCTCAGACCCAGCAAAGGAATGGCATTGCTTTGGTTTTCCCCAGACGCCGCTCCCACGTGGGGCTGGAGAAGGAACATCACCCCTCCGCTGCTGCACCCGCATTGCTGTGATCACCTCACACCTGATGATGCCCACAAGCCCTGTGGTGACAGAACTTGTCCCTAAAAGCAACCAAAACCCCAACTCCAATCCTGAAACCTCCTTTTTTTCCCCTCGTTTTCCTACAGTTTTTCCTACCCTCGAGGAAATGTGCTGCACCAGGTTTTGATGCCCTATAAACCAGCACTTCCCAGAGGGGATTTCTTCCCCCTTTCCAGACGTGAATAATTACCCAGGCAGCGGCTGTTCCAGCCTCGTTACAGGAGCCTCTCAGACTAGCTGGTCATTTACAGATTAGATAGATGTTGCCCACGTTGTTCATAACTGATTATGGGATTGGCAGTTTGGCTCTCACCCAAAATTCAGAGTCCTGATTTAGCATAATTGGAAGTGAACGGCGGAGCAGGCTGGGGGATGGGGGTGGTGCCTGCTGCTGGTTTCCTAATGCTGGCTTTGGGGATCCCTGACAAGCTGCGGAGTGCTCTTTATAGGGCAATAACGTTTACGGTGTGGGTTGTCTGGAGGAGGAACTCCTGTGATGGCAGCAGCCACCTCCTGCACGTCCCAGATGGAAGCTGGAGAAATCAAGAATACTGGAAGAGCAACGAGGATGATATTAAAAAGTAATCCCTTCTGTGTCAAGGTGTGGGCTTTTTTGCTTATAGAAATTGTTCTTCTGCATTAATCTATTCTACTTTGTGCCATCCTGTCCTTTTACNCGCACCCTTAGCCTTCCTTGCACTTATTCTCACAGCCCCTCTCTGCTGGAGGCTCCAGGAGCACAGTGCAATCCATTGTGCAATCCACAATGCAATCCAATTTGTCCTAAGCAATAACAAATACCCACGGCAGAATAAACACCCAGCTCCTGCATCCTCCCCTGCCAACACTAACCATGAAGCACGGACACTGCTGCTGGATCTGCCTGTCTTGCTTTTAGCCACCCATTAGCAAGTCCCAAGCAGGTGGCAGGTCTCGCTCTGCAGAATGCAAG
>PPHD01013820.1:0-17091 GCA_002909625.1 Bambusicola thoracicus | reverse complement strand
ACTCTTTGTAAATGTCTCTTCATTATCTCAACTTAGCAAACAAAGAATAAGAAAAGCCGAAGTCTGAAAGTTGAAACTAAGCAAATTCAAGCCAGCTGTAAGGCAGACATTTTTAACAATGAGGATAATTAACCATTGGAGTATTAGAAGTGTTACAGGATAAAGTGTCCATCAGTGAAAATGTTTCAGTAAGGATGGCATGTCTTAAGAGATATTTTTGTGTGCATATATATATACACACACACACAAATATAATAGATATATATATTGCAAGCTCAAGTGCTATTTAAGTCAGTTAGGAAAATCCTATGGTCTGCATGATTAATGAGTCAAAACTCACAATATACAGCTGACTGCCATCTATAATAGTGGGTTTGTTTTCCTTTCATTCATTGTTATCCTTTCATTTGTTGAACATTTCCCTGAAGACTGCCAGTGGTTAGACTTTATACAGTGCTTACTGGCACAGTCCCACATCTCCTAATTATCAGAACTACAGAAAACAAGAAGATAGTCCTTCCCACCATCACACAGACTAGAAAATTACTCATAACTACATATTATTCTCATTTTGGCTCTTTTCCTGGATTGAAGAAGAAATACCCCAAAACACTGCATCTTTGAAACTGCAGCACCAATAGGTATCCTTGGGATCGTGGCAGCTATGGCAACGAATGGTTCGCTGGTCAAGGAGAAATTAACAGTTCAAACATTTGTAGGACCATATGAGCCAAATAAAGCCACAGTTAGTCCTGGCAGAAACCAGATAGACACAGTCTTACAAGTTCTATTAGCAGAAAGCTATTCTTCTCTACTGGGGGAACTTATTTAAGTCTGAGAACAAATTACCTTCAAATGTCCTAGTAGTTGGCTGAAACTGCACATGATGCAGCAACAAGGATAATTTCAAGATTAGACTTCAGGAACACCAGTTTGAAGATCATGTATATGAAGGGTGATTTTCCCAGGCTAGCAGGGAAGCTGAGCACCTTCTTATGGCCATGACCTTGGTGGCTTTCAGCACTGATGAGTGGGACGCTACTGAACTAACTAGCTTTGCGCCCATGGCAACTACAGTACCCTAAGATATGATAAATGCTTATATGACAGAATTATAGCATACTCTCCAGAAACAATAAAAAAAATTAAAAGTGACATCTCTATTTGAAGCATTTAAATTTAAACTAAGATCATAACAAAGCACTACAAACTGAAAATTCAGGTATAAATGGGGTAATAGTTTTAAAAACATGGCATAAAATGAATAGACTATGCCATATTTTGCCCTACGTAAAATCCGTATAGATCAAAGAGAAGCAGACAAAACCCTAGCACGTAGCCTAAAGCAAATAAAAATAGCTATCATGAAATTTGTTTAATTCCTTCATGTTTTGTATTAAAAAATGCCTAGAAAGAGCACCTGGGAACCCAACTGAGCTTCATAGAAATGGGCCTAACTGTGACAAAAATTTTAAGTCCCAAAGCAGCGAAGTATTTCCAGCAGAGTTTTATTTAAACGAAAGCTAAATAACCCACAAGCTCTCAGATAAGCTTAATGAGGCCAAAAGAGCAGTATCTCACCTCTGACCCAGCAAGAGGTAACAATATCTGTTACCCACACTAAAGAAAAGATCCTGCTGACTCTGCAGGTTGGAAGGCTATTTCATAGATAAATTATGACACAATCATTCTTGCCAGAACCTTACTCCCCAGTTGCAAGAAGTTATTCCTCAAATTATTCACGTAAATCAGTCCAGATTCATTACACGTCAGCTTTGGACAGACCACCCCAGGCCACTCATTGGTACAAGAACAATTTCACAGCACTCACAAGAGCTTCTTTTTTTTTCCTGGAAACTTTCCTTAGATCCAGCTGCGATGTTCCCATCACTTCTTAATAGCATGCACTTTGGTGGCCACTATTGATAAGAGTGGATTAAACTGCTTTACACCTCCTCCTGGCTGCGTGCTCACTTGCCGTGTTAGGGGAAGTGTAAGGCACGACTGCTTCAGCCCCAGTGGTGCAAAGTCAGCACTAATATCGCTAAAATGAGCAGCTGCAGGGCTTGGAGAGTGCAGTGCAGAATTAAAGCTGGCCATATTACACAACAACAGCAGCAGACTGCTTATTTGGATCTGGCATAGGCTCAGTTCTTGGGCTTACAAAGCTCAGTGTCCAAATCGTTGAACAGCCTGGGTTCTCACCTGCAGATTGAATTGAAAAAGGAACAAACCTTTGTTGGTATTTCCAATAGCTATTCTGACTGTCGGGTGCATCTGCACATCTAGGAACTACAATTTCTGCCTCATTTATCAGATAAAAGAGCTTTTTCTCCACAAAATTACATAAAATTCTATTCAAGTGAAGCTGTTGCCCAGACAGATCACATGTTTAGGCAACTCTAATACTGTGCAACACAAACCCAGGCAGCCTTTTCTATATTTTACTCTGGTTTTGTTTCAGATCTGTTTTGCAAAGTGATTTCGCTGTTTGTGTGGGTATTCGTCTCTCTAAGACCTTGTCCTCACCATAAATATGAGCACATTGGCAACATCTAGAAATATCTGACAAAAGGGAAAAAACAAGAGTCTTGAACTCCTGACTGTAATCACCAGCTGACAAACAGCGGTTCAGATTCCTAGGTTCAAGGCAAGCTTTTGTAACTACTTGCAGGGTGGTCTTCTAAACTATTCTAAAAATAATAATAATAAAATCTGAAAAGGTATTCTATGAAGCTTTTAGGCTTTGCAGATAGCAAACAGCTTCTGTTGGCATCCTGCGCTGACTGCTGCTTTCTAAGGACTTGATCCTGTTAAGACTCTTCCCCTAGCACTAGGCAAGCAGTGCAGCTTCAGATGTGGTTTCAGCACAGTGTGAAGATACTGAACCTATTTTCTACCCAACTAATAGGAATAGCAAAGGTAATAAACTTGTCAAATTAACATCGAGGTCAGCATAGGCTACTCATTCACAGAGAATTGACTCCAATTCAAACTAGTTATTTTGTGATAATATATCAGATGAACTCAATGCAACTGTGCTAGCAGACTTCTAGAAATCCTAAATAAAGTCTGAATATAAATCCACATACCTTAATTTGCTCTTGTCCCAGTCCTCCTTGTGGATTTCAAGGTTGTGTCAATACTGAGATGTACAACTGCATCGCACATACTCATATATGGGCCAGCCTACACAATGAGCTGGATAAACACAGCAGGATACACTTCAGCACAGTATGCTTTCCACCTGCTTTGCGTTCCAGATACTCAGTTTGGCTCAGGTGGCAACAGTCTGTATTATAAACACACCTGCATGCACTCACAATCTGCATAGCTACAGAACTACCAAGAGAGGCTTCTAACCTCCGATGGCTCTGCTGCTCCTTCCCACCTCTGCCACTGGTGCCTCTTCCATCTCCCTTCAGCTCCTTTCTGTTATTTTTTCATTTTAAACCCCTGGGAGCAGTGAGAATCCAAGTGCTGTGCAAACACTTTTCACCTTCCTCATTTCTGATGCATAATATTTTGGCACCTAGGATTTGCTTGATTCAAAGTACTTGAACAAATAATGTGGGGAAAAAAGAGCACACAAACAGAAATGAAATTGCTTCCTGGCTGGAAGTCCTGCAGTTTGTGAATCACTACAAACTGACAGATGTGTACAGAACTATCACAGTTTGCACAGAAGCATTTATCTGGAAGTAGATGTTTTCTTTAGAACAGTATTCACAAACTTGTAACACACCTATGCAATTTCCTTAGAAATTCTCTCTCTTCTATTTTTATCCACGCTACTTTAGTTTATGTAAAAAAAAAAAAATTCTTTTAAACACCTCTAGTTTGTAAAAATAGGGGGGAACCTATATCAGCGAGAGATGTGAGGGTGCTCCACTGACTCTCCCAAAAATCAAAATGCCTCTAAACTTAAAACTTCACTTTGAATAAGCTAAGCCAAACCACTTTCTAAGATACAGAAAACTTGGTATACATTTGAACTTGTCAAGTGCAATCACCGAGGAAGAAGAGAAATAAAAGGGGGCTGTAATCAAATTTCCATCCCATTTGCTGCACCCTTAAAAGGAGGTCTGTCACTCTAGGCTTGCTTCCAGTCCAGCAGCTCAAAGATGCAGACCATACTCTCTGTCCTTCAGGGAGCATTCTTTTTTATTTTTTTCAGCCATGCCTGGTCCTCTAAAAGGATGTCCCAGCCCTTTGCACTCAGCCCACCCTACAATCTCCTCTCCCCATATAGTCGCAGTTGTACACAGGAAAGAAGCAAGCTCCAGCTCTCCCTGTCAAGGGCTTCTACTAGTCTTGTAAGCCCCTTCCTGCGAAGCTGTTACCTAACACAAAAGCTAACACTCCACAACCCAGCTTTTGTCACCCAGATGCTGATCCCTGTGGGCACAAAGGCTCTGAAGAACTGTTGCAGGGCTGGTTATGAAGAGAAATGAGAAGCATTATAAACGCTGGCAAATTATTTTCATTTTCTTTTAATTCAGCTGTTCTCTACCCAGATGAGGCTGCCACCTGATAATACTGGGTGTATGGCAAACAGGTATACAGGTATTGGAGAGATTATCCTGTTACAAAGGAGAAATGAAATAAAGACTGTACCTGTGTCCTGGGCTTGCAGAAGGATTCCCAGAGAAAGGATCTCCAGATAGAGATCCTTCCTCCAGGGGAGTCAGCCCTTAAATGGGGTCAAGGAGGGGTGGAGCCAGGCTCCAACCCTTCTGGTCACTCAGGCGAAACTGCGTTCACCTGTGCCCCTGCAGCTGACTCAGTACTCGTCTCAGGTGGTCAATCAGAGGTTCAGGCTGTGATTCAACAGTTCTCATACAACTGGGGCAACAGCCAGCTCCCACAAATAGAAAAATGCACATAGTTCAGGGGCAGAATGGTTATGAACCTCTAGTGAGCTTGATGCTGCTCCCACCATAAAACAGAGCATGAACTTTTTGTGAGGAAGCTACTGTGAACTGAGAAAATTCATGGTACCTGTAAAGTGCTGGGATATCACGGTGATATTACCTGTGTGAATAATTCAACAGATAGATTAATTTTCTTTTTCGCAATTGAGATTCCTGCTTAGCACACACTTCCTTTTATTTCAGTTGATAATGTTCAAATCACCTCTTTTAGCAGTCTCCTATCCTTAACCTCTCCACTTAAATTTATGGTTGGAAATGACAGAGCTGTATAAATAGATATTGCTTTGTTCAACTTATTCCATGCTGCAATCCAATCGGCAGCTTAGGGCCTGACTCCTCAGAGTCCCCAGAACAGGGGAGCAGGGAGAGCATTTCTACTCTTCCCATGAACAGATGGCAGCCAGAAAAGAATGGTAACTGCAGAACAGCATGCTTCAAGCAGGTGCTGCTCCTGCTGTGGAGGAGGCATTGCTTGTTACTCTTTCCACTGTGGAGCAGACCTCCTTGCTGCACCGTGTGTAGGGAAGGGACCGTACAACCATACCACTGCACTGAAGAAGTATGTGGAGTTGCGTCTTCTCAAGAACATGATCTGTTGTTTTAATTGCAACTTCATCTTCCTTTCCTACACCTCTACTGCTGGTGATTGGACTAAACAGGTCCCTACTCCATGGGGGTGGAAAAGCCTTGACAGTCATTAAAAGACAGTGACATGAAAGACAAGTCATATTTTGGATAGCCATACAGATTTTTTTGAGCACAGTGTGCAGGCTCTTGTTCATTGCTGGGAAAAATGCACAGCTCATGGTGGTGACTATGTTGAAAAATAGTGTTTTATAGTTGAGAATTTTCTCTATCAAACAGTGTTATTGTGCTCTTTGTATCTATTGCAATTTCTACGAAAATAAATAGGAGGCATTACTTTCAGAGCAATATGTAGTAAACATGTAGGTCTTTTAGGAGAATAAACAATTCCACTCATGCATACCATATTACAAAAATACGTTAGTACAGTTTAACTTGTCTTCAATTTATAGGTGGAGATGAAAAAAAAGCTAATACTAAGGCAGTTTCCTCTTAGTATATTAAGGAGGTTGAGCCCTGGCTTTCTTTGAAAACAGAATTGGTGACAGCTGGTATAAGTTACAGTCATTCAAACCATAATAGAAACTGTGAATAAAGGCAGAAATATGGGGGGAATGAAGGGCTGGGTTGGTGTGTTTTTTCAGATTTGAGAGCATCTATACAATATCAGTAGGAACTTGCAGATATAAAATAGTGAGATGGATTTGCTCTTTACCAGTGAGTCTGTTCCAGAGAAAGCACATATTTCTGAAAAAAGATCATTGTAAGATAACATAGAAGGACAGAGAGAAAATGATTTTTCATCTTCTACAAAGTAGTCATGTTTTTTGTTTGTTTGTTTGTTTGTTTGTTTGTTTTTTACTGTGATTAACAAGACAATAACATAAGTGTGTCTTGCAGCCCAAGAATACTTTCTAGTTGATCACAGCGATGTGTCAGGAACATGGGTGGCTAGCAGTGTTTCTACAACCTGAGCAGTACCAAGGGACAAATTACTCAGGAGGAAAAAAAAGTCTTTGTCTACTTCTCAACTTTCTAGTCAACCAAACACCCCATTAGGAAGCACCACATTTTGTTCAGCTTTTGCCCACTCCATACCATGTATTTGATCCAACATTGGATAACGCAGTGTTTGAAGGTGAAGTGTAGAAAGTTGATGAGTTTATTCTGATTAAAAGACAATAAGGATCTGACTTCAAAGCTTTACATGAACAAAATAAACAGAGTCACTGCTCAAGATGACTGCCACCATGCTGAGCTTATGATTCCAGCAGTGACTTTCAGTATTAAGGAGGAAATAGGATGACAGAGGCCCTTCTGTGTATACCAAACACTTACTTTGAGCTTTTTGTTAACTTTCAGAAGAGCTTCTATGTGTTCTCAGAGGAGAGAACAAACAAGAATAGTATTATTTCTGCTGCAACTGCACCAGTTACTGCAAACGACATGAGAGAGGAAAAGAGTGACCTTACCTTTTCTGCCTACTGCTCATCAACAGTATAAAGGCCTAGAAAGACTGAGGAAGATATAACATGAGATATCACTTCACTACCATCAGATCCAAAAGAAAGAAAAGCATCATAGTAGTACATGTCACATTAAGAAAAAAAATATTAAATACTATTCATAGGTGTAGTATGAGAACTGTGGTATGATAAAATCTGTGATAAAATGCAGAGCTGTCACACTATGAAATGAAGAGTGTCCTGATCAGCTCACACGTGAACTGGCCAATTACAATCAGGGGACGCTGTATGGAGCTAAATATCAACTTCAGTGCATTGTAAACAATTGTGGCAACATTGGAATATCACCAAGTTTGCACCAGGTGGATCCCATGAACGCTCACACAAGAACAGAAAGTACACTATATGCAAGTTTGTCAGGAACAATATGAGGCTGAAGGTTTAAATTTCCCAGATCACATCATTACCAGAGATGAGAAGTGGGGTCATCACTATGAGCCAAAGTCAAAATGGCAGTTCATAGGGTGGCAACGTGAATTCCCCACTGAAGAAAAGGTCAAGACACAGTTCTCTGTGTGTAAAGTGATGTGCACTGTCTTTTGGGATAGGAAAGGCCTGATCCTTCTGGATTTCCTGGAACCTGGACAAACCAGCAACTCTGGCTGCTATATCGTGATGCTGACTAAGCTGAAGGATCCAACTTCCAGGGTGAGGCCAGAGAAGACAACCTTTCTCATGCAACACAGTAACACTGGGCCTCACACCAGTTTGAAGACCATAGAACATGTTGTCAATCTTGGCTGGGTTGTCCTACCACATCCACCCTATAGTCCAGACTTGGCACCTTCTGACTTCCAGCTGTTTGGGCTGATGAAAAACGGACTGCATGGGCAACATTTTCCTACCACTGACACTGTAACAGCAGCTATGAAACAGTGGGTCATCTCCCATGGTGCAGATTTTTATGAGTGCAGCATGCAGGATCTTGTTCTTTGCTGGCAAAAGTGTATAGCTAGTGGTGGTGGCTGTGTTGGAAAAGTAATACTGTTCTGTAGCTGAGAACTTGCTCTCAACCAGTGTTATTGTGCTCTTTGTATCTGTTGTAGTTTCCATGGGAATAAATAGAAGGCATTACTTTTGAAACAATCTACGTACATCGGCAAATGAGTACCTTTATTATTCCAGCTAGTTTCTGTGTCACTGCTGGAAGATACTAATTTGAGATCTAATAAGAAAAAATAGGAGAAACAATTCCTTTGCTGAAACGATGATGAACAAAACTGGTAAAAATTTATTAGAATAAGCAGAAATAACTACTTTTTAGCCTGGTGTTATGGCTAATTCTTTGGGACACTGAACACCCAGCTTCCAGTCTTTGTAGCCCCAAGCATGAGACATGAGAGAGAAAATCCTCAGCAGGGGAAATGCAATGTGACCTCACTGGGACTTTCCTACAGAGATGATAACGCCAGCTTTTGATCATGACATGGTACCCTGCAAATACGCTAGTTAGCTAGGATCTGCTAAAAATTTTACGTTTGTGAGCGTGGCTTTCTTGCTATGGAGTGTCAAGATCACACAGAGTTGTAATTGCAGTACTAGTGGGAGAATCGTATAATATTTACTGGATTCCCATAACACAAAAATCAGGCATGAAGAAAAAAATCTGGAATCCTGGGGTTCTTTAAAAAAGGATGAAAGAACAGTTTAATGCCCAAATACCATTGAATAGCAAGAGAAGTTTGGCACCCAAATCTAACTAGGCTAAATGTTTATGTGCAGTCACAGGCTGTTTTAATTGCAGAAAAGAGGGAAGAGTCATAGATGAGCATGAATCACATATTAAATACCACAAGACTAATTTGCTCCATCTAGAACTATTGTTTTAATGTAAACAAACATCTCTTATCCTGCTCAGCCTATTTTAAGACGAAGGTTGTGCGGTGAGAAATGCCAGTGTGACAGAGCACTGTTCCGAAGATGTTTATACCTCTGGGAGCGATGCTGCAAATATACACCATATTTATCAACTCCGACAGGGAGGAGTTGCCAGAGAGCTGGAGACATGATGGTGGGGTCAGTACAGTGCCCTGCTCTGCCTGCAGGATGCACGGGGAAAGCCGGCAGCAAGCGCTCCATATAACAGAAGCTCATCTGCAGGAACTCCTGGTATCTCCACAGTAATGGGCAAATTGTCATGCAAGTTGGGGAAACGATTTCTGGCCAGCTCTAATAGTGCTTTTCTTTAGCAATTTGCCCACAGAGTGAAAGTGGCAACTGGCTGCTTCTAATAGGCAGCTGTTGCAACTTGTAGATGTCAACTGGAAAAAGCTTCTTGGAGAGGGAGAGCTGATGTTCTCTGCCACCCTAAAAGCTGTGCCAGGAGAGCAACTTTCCCATAAAAGGAAACGCTGCAGCTCAGAGATTTTGCAGGAAGATTTTGTGACGTGCCTGGCATGGCATCTGCTAGGGTTCGTTCCCAGTTGCAATGCAGTGCTGGTGGTTCCCAGCAGGGGCCAAATTCGGCCGGATGTCTCAGAAGCATCAGGGAAGCTCCCTTTTAGCTCTTAGCTCAGTTCATGACACAGCCTGCACTTCAGAGAGATTCCTTTGCACTTTGAGAAGCAACTACTGAACGTGGCAGCAGCATTCACCTCCTTAATTGATGTAAAGTCTTTGTACATGTCATTTTTCATTTCAAGGTTTTGGAACTCTGAAGAGAGCTTACCTGTCTTCTCACTGCAATATTCCTGAACCTCTCTTTTTATATTGATTATTCCTCTATTCCTCACAGGCTTCAAAGAAGAGAAATGCATGGTCAGTTTTCCTCTTGTGAAGCTCCCGAGAAAAGAAATAGAAGAATTTCCTAAATCCTGAACCAAAGAAGCATAAACTAGCGAGTGCAAAGGCAGAAAAAAGCAGTAACATTCCGGAGATAAAATGCAAAGGTAAGAGAAGGCTCTTGCGTGTGTACCCTCCTCCTAAGGCACGTAAGAGAGTCATTGCAGCCTTTAATTGCTCCTGGAGGTGGAGACAATTGAAAGGTTGAAGAAGAGCATCAGGAGAGAAATAATGAAAACCTGACCAGTGACAGGAGATGATTACTGTTGGCAGACTGTACAGGTTTCAGATTCATGCCGTGACTTGGGAAATAAGTCCTGGCCAGGATGCATTTTTCTGGAATATCCCTAAGGAATATATATCAGTGATTCATCTAAGCAGCCACTGGATATCATTACTGCTCTACCAGAAATGAAGATAAAATAACAATCTGGAAGAAATAAAAGAAACAAGTGTCCCAGATTTTCTCTCAAACTGTAGCAAAGAGATCATAAGGGTGAGTAAGGGAAGGAGGGGGGAAGGAAGAGAGGGCTGAACTTTTCATCTGCACATCCTCAGTTTGCCTTTAAGCTGTGCACATCTAGTTTACTCTTGTCAGAAGCCAACACCACTGTACTTTGTAGCTCTTAAAGAAAGAGATAATTGCCTTTTTCTCCAGTCACATGCTCTCTAATACAGAACTTTATTTCTTTTTCCTCAGTCCTACACAGTAGGACCTCCATCACTCAAAATAGCATAAGCTTTGCTAGAGATGTTAATGCACTACCCAAAGCAAACACAATGCAGAGGCTCTGACAGGTTTACATTTTGAAGTCCCTTTTAAACTCAGAATTTCCCTCTTTTTTTTTTTCTTGTTGCATGAACAGTAGCCAATTATAAATTATAGCTCTCTCTTAATGCCCCATCCCAGAAGTTCCTGTGGATGAAGTTTCTATTGAGTGTGTGCTGTACTAGGTTGTTTTTATATCTCCAAATAGTTGTTGGATATTTTCCCTATCGTGTAGTTCAGCTAATACATACTATTCATTTGGGAGAAAACAGAAAAGGGAATTAATTCTAGAAAGAAAGAGCTTTATAAGCTTTTTCTTCCTTTTTTTTTTTTTTTTCTTTTTCTTACAAGTCAAAGACATGCCAAGAAACATATTTTAAACCACAGTATCAGATACATAGCTAGACCTTTAGCAACAGTTCACCAATGTACATCAGATGCCCCATAGGGTCTATCCAGTTTAGCGACCTGCAAGTTTAAGTAGAAGACTGTTACTGAAATCAGTATTCTTATATATAAATATATAGCTGCTCCAAGGAGAATATAAATACCTACTGCAAACCAAATCCAGCCTAGACTCTCTGAACCTTGTAGGAATTAATTGCAAGAATTACACTTTGGAGCTTTTAAAGTAAAAGATAATTGCCTCTTTTTCTGTCACGGGCTTACTAATACAGAACTTCAGTTTTTCCAAATCCTCCACAGTGGGACCTCCATAAGTCAAAGTAATGTAAACTGTGTGAGAGATGCTAATGTTAAGCACTACAAAAATATTCAAATGGGCTATACAGTATTTCAAGTGTGAAAAAAAAAAAGCCTGTGGGTTCAGGAAATATTTCTTCACCCGATTCAAGGAGAACATGTAAACAGGATTTTTTAACCCTCCACAGTTTGCAGGGGGCTTACTGCAAAGCATCTCAACGCCTAATTCAAAGATGCAAACAGTCATCCCAGCCTTGGGGGACTACTCAAGCGCCCAAAGTTCAGCCTGTTTCTAATTAACTTACAGAGCTACAACCCCAGTCAATAAACCAACATTTTAGTCACAGATAAACTTATCATCCCCTGAGTGTGAACAGCTCATCTCTGCCAGGAATCCAAGAGCAGCTGCTGCCTTACTCTGCTTTACCATGGGTGCTTGTTAGTCTACTTATTTTCAATCAACTATATGTGTCCTGTTCTTACAAAAACCCACTCGCGTTGCTCTAATTCCTGCTAAAATGTTTCCCACACTGCTAGAAAGTCCACTGAATAAGAGATTGGGAAGAGGATCAGCTTGAGGATGTTTAGCTCTCTTGGTACAGTACCTATTAACAGTAACTAGGTATATCATGCAGCACTGGAATTCCTAAAATAGCTACAGGCAGAAGAGACAGTGAAATGCAGACAGCAGAGTGTTAACTCTCCTGTGAATTACCATCACAGTTTGCTACTAATTGAGAAAGTAAATAAAAAAGGTCCTGACAACATGCTCTTTTCTAGCAGGGGCTATTCTCATTAAATGCAGAATAAAAGGTTGCCGCTTCCCCTTCCAACTGCAAATCCTTTACAGCAAAGCAAATGGTTCTCTTCTTCTAAGGAGAAAAGACCCAAAATTATACTAATACCAGGCTAGGAAGCCAGCTGTATTATGCAGTTTCAATATTTTTGTTTGACTTCATGGCAACTTGCAGTGAGTTGCCAGTGTCCTTAGGGGCTGTACTCCAAATGTTGCCCATAGGTATAGTTGTGCAACTCTGAATGAAAGGAATCATAATATATTCCTCCAAGAGTTTGGCTCCTGGTTCTTACAAGCTCCCTGAAAGGAACAGGGCTTGGAGGAAAGAGGATCCAGGATGAGCAGGCAACTGTGCAAGTGGCACTGAAGGGTTAGGAGGATGGGGCACAGGTAACAAGTAAGGGACCAAGTAAGCTGGAAATGTTCAAAAGGCTGCTGCTTCCTAGGGGAAGCATATGTACTTAAAAACACTGCACAGGCATTTCTAGCCTTTCTTCTGCAATCTCACCTTCATCTGAAATGCAGACNGCAATCTCACCTTCATCTGAAATGCAGACATCCACTTAAATTCAAAATACTCCTGTCTTCTTACAATTGAGACTCAAATTAGCATCTCCCTCTTACAGAAGCAACTTTTACACTTAGAAGGGGCAGAAACAAGTAATTTATTACAACATTCTGGTCACTGGACTCCAAAAACTGAGATCACAAAGNATCCACTTAAATTCAAAATACTCCTGTCTTCTTACGATTGAGACTCAAATTAGCATCTCCCTCTTACAGAAGCAACTTTTACACTTAGAAGGGGCAGAAACAAGTAATTTATTACAACATTCTGGTCACTGGACTCCAAAAACTGAGATGGTCTCCAACGTCTAGCCCGCTTAGCAGCTATGAGCCAGGCACAAGGAGCTGCAATTTCCACTTCTCAGATGAAGGCTCTTGTAAGGAAGCAGATAAGAAGAATTTCAAAAAAGAAGGAAGCAGAAGAAATATGTTTTGTGGAGAATAATAAGATAGCCCACATACATTTCACTGCTAAGAGCTTTGTTAGCTCCTTGCCTTCAGCCAGATTGGGAACACCAAGTTTCATCACTTATATAAAGTGTCATGCACAAGACCCAGAAACTTGCAGTGTAAAGGGTGTTTGTTTTCTCTTGGCAAGAAGGGAGGGCAGCAGCATATCTGCTGATTAGCTCAAGTAAATGCTACTACAGAACTCTGGCTTATTTTGTAAATTCTGTATATAGCTAGCTATTCTAGAGAAATATCTTTCACAAATGTCCTGGGGTCTTTTCATCATTTTCATTACTATGCTGCTATATGATTTTTCCAAAAAAAATAATGTATCATTTAATGTGTTATTTGATGTTACATTTTTTTACAGTGACATAATCATTTAAGAGGTTCCCCAACCTCTTCTCTCCCACACATACAAATATATGTATATATGTATGCATAAGTACATGCATATACATGCACAATTCCCTCAGATTTTTCACTGTAACAGAGTACTCAAATGATCTAAATAAAAAATGACCATAGCCAAAGTTAGGTTTCCAATGACCTCAGTCTCAGTGACTGATAATACAGTACATCCCATGGGTGGTTTTGGTGACAGAAGTCTGGAGATACATGAATCTGGGCAGAGGTAGGAGTAATTAGACCCCAGGTAGAAGAGAGAAAAATGACATAAACTATTTTGTGAAGAAAAATGTAATGTGGATGTAAAACCTTAGCATAAGGTGTGTAGTGCAGAATTCAGCCTCAGTGTAACCTCCAAGATCACTGCAGCCACACAAGGCTATATGAATCAAAAAGTAGAGGAGATGGGGGAATGAAAAGCATCACTTTTTAGAAAACTACTCCAAACTGATCTGGTATTGCTTGTGTGGATGAATTAACCTCGTACATACATATATGAATCAACAGTGTTATCAGGAGAGATGAAGATTTGGAATAAGTCATAATCCTGAGAAAGAGGAATTGATGTGCTAGGGAGAAGGAGTGACCTGTGGTTCTCAGAACTATTTATCTGCAAAGTGAGAAAGATATGCCTACACTGAAACCTTTGGTCAGAGCCAGATGTGGCAAGGCACTGTGAATAAGAGGATAAGACACTGGTGTGAGCTGGAGTGGAACAGGAATGAGGTTTGGATTTCATCCCCAGATCTAAACTGACCTACTGCGCGAAGCTTAACTCGCTTCACCTCTTCATTTTCCTTTTCAGCATTTGCCTTTCAGCTCTACTGAGGTGACAAACCCTTCGGGCCAGAAAGTCTGTGAGTGAATGCACCAGAATTTTGATGTATTAATTATTTGCATCACATTTTTAGTGCTTTTTATCCCACCGTGCTAGGTGCTGTGCAGGAACAGATTGCAAAGACAGTGAATTCTCCAGAGGTTATTAAAATATAAAGTATGTTCATGTCAGACTCACACGTAAGTTATTACTGCACAGTAACTAGCCTACATCAGCTGAAGCGTAGTCTCTGCTCATATAGGCACACTTAGTCAGGAGCAAATGGAAGATAATTCTTTTTAGCCTAGTCCAGAGTGAGCAGGAATGACAAAATCACATTACTTGGTGTTCTCTACCATCTGAGAGTACACACAGCATTACTGCAGCTCTGGCAGCGAGGAGAAGTTGGTTAAATCATGCAACTTACACAGAAGGTTTGACCCCTACAAGAGGAGTGAACTGATGGATTTAAACAGACAAGAGGCTGCCAAGAATGTGAGCTTCACACAAATAATAGTATTCATAGCCCAAGTGGAGCGCACTGATGACTGCCCTGCAGAAGAGATCTGTGAGTTCCACAACAGATAAAAGGGAAGGGTTTTTTTGTTTGTTTGTTTGTTTCAGAAAACGAAGCATATCTTTAAAAATACTAATGTGCATTTTGTAAAATACTCCCAAAGCACCCAAAATTTTGACAGAACTGGCAAAACAGCACTGGCTTCTAATTTTACTGCAGTGTCATCACATGTGGAAAGAAGTAACAACAAATTCTGACTAGTGCCTATGATTAACACCTCCTACAGCAGCAACATCAGAGGGCCAACGATAACATTTTTTATCAGTTACAGGGAAAACATCAACATCAGGAGTGTGCCCAAATGACCTACAGTGAGATTTGGTCATGAACTCATCCCACTGTTTAATGACTGCCCAGCTGAAGGAATGTACTCTTGATTTTCCATTCACTACTAGCCCATGCATGCAGAAGTGTGTGCGTTCCTCACTTCTCTAATCATGAGAGATTTTGGTTTCAATGACCATAGTGGTTGTGATGTGTTTATTGCCATCATGTTCCGAGTAGAATTTGTTTCTGTCCTTTCAGGACTCTTCTATGGCAAGTAGAAATGTTAACTGCTTGTGGGAGCGATGATTACAGAAATTATAACCTGTTGAGGCAATGAAACTCCCAAGGCATTAGCTGCTATTTACACATCTTATTTGTCTATGCTCACACTTTTATGCTTCTGTCAGGAATGATCAGTCAGGTTGGTAATGCAGAGGTGAATGACTCCTTACTGTCATGCTTAACAGCAGAGTCCCCTTGTAGTTTTTGCAATGAGTGAGTGCCGAGCCCTGAAGATCAAAGGTCTGGAACATACCTAAATTAGATGTATATGAAATATATCTTTCATTCTTTAGCTTACTACTTTCACAACACAATTCTGTAATTATCAACTCCATAAGAAACATAACAACAGCTGTTCTTGTGATATTTCAGTACCACTGGAATTAGGAGAGGTAAGAAATTCAGAGGTGTGTGACAGCTTTGAAAATATCTATTTCAGTATGAATTTCACTGAAATAGAGTTTGTTTTTACCATCCATAGACAAAAGAGTAATAGACTAGATGCCAGAGAAAAAAACTAAGGGAGGTCCATGATGGCCAGGATTATTCAGTTTGGAAGAAATTGTCATTCCTTCAAGAAAAAAAGGTGCTAGTTTGAACAGTTCAGAGATGCACAGAGCAGCAAAGAAATAGCTAGCATGGTAGAAAATTGAATTTTCAGAACATGGTTTAAAATAAATTCTCATCTTCAATTAAAACTTCAACCAGAAGTTCCAGGTTATTAAGAGAAGAAATCAAAGTAACTCTTTTCAAGGGAAAATCAAAAATGTTATAATTTCGTTTCCTAACAAGTGTTATTTCCTGACTTCCTCTACTGAAATTAGAAAAGGCAGTTGCTCAGATGCCATGACGCTTTGGGAACCAAAAGAACTTGGAGTTTTGAGTGTCTTATTTGGGAAGCAGCTGAGAGGTTCAGAGAGCAAGCTCTGAGGAACCAGGCAGATTTCGTAATACTTCCATGAAAACAGCAAGAGTTGATGAAAATGTGGCTTCTTTGTTCTTTTGTGCCTTCCAATTTGAAGTCCTTTCACCATAAAATATCAGTGGCATAGGAAGGATTACTTCCTCACAAGCCACAAATCAAGTAATCATCTACTTCAATACTTTTTGAAGGAGGTAAAAAATGTAACAAACTCAAATTAGAATGAAGAATTTAGAGTTGCTGGAATAACATCTTTCTTCTGTCTTGTGAGCTTGATTGCAAGAAGGATGTCAAGTAAGAATGAAACTATTTGGAGAAGGAAAGCAAATATGCAACGAGGAGTTGTGAGCCATCACTAGGATACGCCCTGCAAACCATAATCACATCACCAGTGGTCCAGCAAACCACAGGTATGAACAGGAGAGGATAGGAAAGAGGCTGAAGTTTGTTTCCTTTGTATTTGCAGTGGATTAGGAATCCAGGTTCAGTGCTGTGAGAAGCACGTTTGGACTGAGGAATAGTAAATGACAACATCTTATGGATTCTTACAACTGTCTGTTTAACCTTCAGTTGTTACACATGGATCTACAGAACTGGATTTAGAGACTTAGAGAACATGTAGCATTCAACCTTGGGTGGGAAAAAATCTAGTACTAAGAATAAATGAAAAATATATATATATGGTTTAAGCTATACAGGAGCTCATTA
>PPHD01013819.1:3923-17091 GCA_002909625.1 Bambusicola thoracicus | reverse complement strand
GTGTGGATGCCCCATCCCTGGAGGCATTCAAGGCCAGGCTGGATGTGGCTCTGGGCAGCCTGGTCTAGTGGTTGGCGACCCTGCACATAGCAGGGGGGTTGAAACTCGATGGTCATTGTAGTCCTTTTTCAACCCTGGCCATTCTATGATATGATTCTATGAAGAAAAAAATGGCTATATATCCCTTCATTAATCTTCCAAATCCATGTGAATTCATGAACATTAACAGAAAAACATAGGTGAAAATCTGCTGACACATGCATCCAGAAATAAAACATTTCCTTTTGTGGCAAGATGAAAAACTTGTTTAAGATGATAAGACTGACTGCAAGTTGAAGATTTTGGTGGCTGCACTATGGGCTCTATAATTGCAAATGGCCTTTCCATTTTGGGGGTCAGTGTACTAAATTGAAAATCTACAAGAAAGCATTTAATTTAGGTTAATGGAAAGTTTGAATGTTAACTGGATTAAGGCAAATGATTTTTTTCCCTTCTGAAAGGGAATTAGCCCCACTAATCTCCCAGGACAGATTCTTAGAAGGTGTAAATCAGTGTTGCACACTGACACTCAAAGGAGTTTTACTATTCAGTTTTTACTATTTTATACATATTTGTATGGACAATACGCTTAGTTTAAGTTTGTTCTGGCTATCTTCTTCCTTCCACCCCATTATAGAGTTTAAAAATGGAATTGTGTAATTCCCTTCACTCTGCGTTAATTTGCAGCCTATTAATTATATCCTGCTGCTTTTCAGGTTCTACAATAGAAAATTTCCTTTGTGCACATGGGACATGGGGCTGATGGACTGAAAACCTGGGGGAGGAGATGCTGGGACAGTATTGTTTTGAATGATGACATTCAGGACTGCACTTTAATACAAAAGGAGGAGAAAAATGTCTTTAATCAGAGCTGTCCGAGAATTCACATTTGAAATGGTTGGTGGAGAGCTAGTTTCCACAGCATGAAAAATAGGCAATGGAAAAAAATTATTTCAAATGCTTTAAGTCAAAATCATGTTTGTTTGTTTTTTAAATCCAATAAAATACTTTGTTCCATCTCAAAGCAAAAAGCACTTCTCATGCTCAGAGAATACCCATTTTAAATTTTAGATTTCAGAAAAAAAAAGTCTTCACTGAAATAAAACAGTCTAAATATTTAAAATTATCTTCAAATCACTGCTCCTTCATACTGCATCATCAGGTAGGCTCGGGAACTCAGTGCTGCAGAATTTCAGAGGCTGCGGTTTGAATTCCAACACACAGCAACATGGCAACTCTTGTCTTGACTTTCAGCTGACTAATTTCTGCTAACAGAAAACTACATCTTCAGGATTATTTCCTAAGATAATTTGATACTCCAAATACTATCACAGCACATGGATATTAAGTGATCCTCAGAGTATAGTCTCCTTAGAGAGAGTAAAGACTGAATGGGTCAAGAAGAACGAACAAAATTGAAATTAAAAGTAATGAGGGCACTTGCTCATAACATAGGTCCTTCCATATAGTGTAAGAGAGGTGGTTTTAACCTGCTATCAACCAAATTACTTCTGATGAATAGCTGACCTTACCAAGAGCATAGACAAACAAAAAACCAAAACCTACTTTTTAATGGATGCTTTAATTATCATTTGAAGACCTTCCTGTCATTACTTCTGGTCACTCATGCACAGTCTGCAACCCAAGTTTTTTTCCACTCACACACCACACCAGCTGCTCACTGTAAAAGACATCCACTTCTTTCCCACTTGTATCCAATTGATCACCATTTGCAGGATAAAACAGTCTTACTCTCTTCAACTTCACAGTTTTCAGCATCAGAGCTCATCTTTGTTATTGTTATGAGTGCCTACTAAAGAAACCAAGCTGGTATTTCACTCAGTATCACAAGTAAATAGTGGAATAGTGAAAGTGCCTGCACTTTCTAAGTCTCAGTGCACACCCTTTCTCCTCCACACTCCTGAATTGCAGCTGAATTTTATATGTAACACTAAAACCAATTCAAAAAGCTGATCTTTGTTTTAGGACATTATCTGCTAACTAAATTTTAAAGAACTGTCATTGAACATGAACATCTTTTTCTTAACTCCCAGTCTGTTCTGGAAATGCCTCCATCCAGAGCTTGCCACGAGATAAATTGCAAATGTATGTCAGCAATCAGACAGAAACATTCAGTCCTGGTTACTAATCATCACCCTACAGAGAGAAAAAAATGATTTGCAGCCTGGCAGCGACAGAATATGTAAAGTCCCTCCTGCAAGGAATAATGTTAATTCCTCCTAAACCCAGTAGAGCATATGGGCTTACATTTTTTTTACTGTTTTCTTATTCCTTTTTAAAAAATAACCCACAACGATAAATTAAAGCCAACCTGGTGTTAGTCCTGAAAATGCACAATAGCAGCTGCCCTCCTCTTGAATTAGCATAAAATGAGACAGGCACAGAGCAGAGGGGGGCGATGCCATCCAAAAAGTCTTAGTTTCAATTCAGCCTGGACTTACTTTCCTAATAGAGTAATAAGAATATGTCTAGGCAATGGCTTTTATTTAAAAACTGGAACATTCAAAATTTTCATTAGCAATTTTCACATATAATACACAAAACACACACAAAAGTATGAAATGACAGAGTTCTTACATTTAAAAACATGCCTGAATGAAATTTGAGAAAGAAGAATCATTCTATATCCAGTCCAGGTTAGAAACAGCCTTTGGGGTAAGACATCCAGCCCTTGCATCTTGTGGTACCAAGAGAGATTCAACCCAGTTTCAGGCTTTTTTCCTGAGAACTATTTCTAACATGCCTTCTGTTGCTTCTGGTGAAAACCACAACCCCTTGTAAAGGCATTTGTTTGAACAGTGGTGCAATGGAACGGAAAGCTCAGCAAGGACAGCAGAGCAGCACAGTCCTAGGCTGCAGCAAGTAAGGACTTGCTCAAATGCAACAGTCATGGACACAAAAACAAAGAAAACAATCTGCTTACCTTCAGAAAGCCTTAAACACACAGAGACCCCTAACAAACCACCCTTACCCCCACTGACCCTTAAATGAAGTCTGGGAAGGGTTGGATCCTGGCTCCACCTCCTTTAGTTAGGCAGGCACATTGCTCGCACCTGTTGCTTGCACCTGCGCTCTCCTGGGTTGGTCCTGCCCTCCCACCAGCCACTCAATCACCACTTCAAACCGTGACTCAGCATCTTTGCTACATGTGAGATTACTTTAGTACAAACCTGAGCGCAGATTAGCATCAGAGTGCAGTGTGAGCATTGCCCTAGGCCATGCAGCAAAAACACACAGACAGAGGATTGCTCCTCAAAGTGAAATTGCTTGGACTGTTCAGATAGGGTAAATAGTACCTATATTCAGCTTTCAAACCATAACCTGTCTATTCTTTAAATGTATCTACGTGGTTCTTTGCAGAAATACAGAAATGAGTTGCGATAGCAACATCCTCAGCATTACCACTAGGCTTCTGGATTGAAAGCGCCTGTATCCTACCTGCCCAGGACATGTATCATCAAGGGTCAGAAGCCCTCTAAACCACTGGCCTGAAAGAAACTGCCAAAGGAAAGCTGTTCCCCTGACCATCCAATCGATGAACCACCTGATCAAAAAGAACACTACCTCTTGCTCCTTCTGTCAAACACCACTGTTCAAAATTCTTTTCCTTAGTTTTTAGCCTTCCCCTTGTTCTTTATTGGCTAATGTCCCAAGCAGAGTCTAGATTAACTCCTACATCCCATGGGTCCCATGCAGGGTGAGCTTGTGTCTGTCTGTGCAGCAATGAGACAACATACTCTAAAACAGCACTCCTTTATTCCAGAGCAATAGATAATTCTGTTTTGATTCAGACAATTATCACTGGGAAACTAGCCTTTCACTTTTTAAATATCTTTTATGTTTTTTTTTTACCTTTTAGGTTGGAATCTAAAGCACGGAGGCAAAGAGATAGAGAATCCTCATATCCCCCAAAATTAATCTTTTAGAAATAATTTTTTCCCTGCTCTCACTTGACCTCTCTTGTTAACATCTATTATATTCTCCCCAGTTTTTCTTGCCTCGAGCCTCTAGACCCACAGAAGAGAACAGAGAATGGCAAGACTGAGACTATTTATAATAATAATCCACTCCTAGGCTCCACTGCAGTAGTTTTAATCATCTGCTATTGTCAGGCATCAAAATCAAAAAGATTTGAGATTTGATTTGTTTGGGTTATAAAGAAGCCCTGAATGCCAAAGTACGGTTGCTTAAACTGCAAAGCACAGTCCCCGTGTGAAGCAGAATGAACCAGTATTGCCCTCTATGATCTGATTTGTAGCCATCATAGCTCTTTAAAGTTATTTGATTTGACATCAATTAGCTGGTTTTCACTAGGGGAAAGTCTCTTTTTGCATTTAGTCCCATATCAATGTCATTTTCCTCCTAAAATGTGACAAGGAGCAGACTGCTTCTGCATAGTTTGCAAGCAACATGAAGAATAGGATGAGGAGGAGGAGAACGGGGGCTGTGAGTGACTGCAAGATCATTCCAGCCCCATCTTCCCATTTATCAAATGCCTCATAGAGCAAAGAGACCTCCTGCTCAGCATGTACTGCACCGCTACACTTGCAAGTATTGCTGTCACTGTAGGGATGTGGCTCATCAGACCACTGTGTTCTTGGAGGACAGAGAATCATAAAATCATAGAATGGCTTAGGAGGCATTTTGATGGAATGACCAGAGGGTTGTAAAATTAAGAAATGAGCCAACTGCATATCCATATGAGGAGACACAAAAAGGAGATCCAAAAGGAGAGGCATAATATGGCCTATGTCATAAACTAGCACTCAGTGAGCCCTGATCTCTGAAGAGAGAGGTGTGCAGGCCTTCAGAATGGCTTTTTTTTTTTTTTTTTTTTTTCTTTCAAAAAGGAAATTCTGAGAAAAGCTGCCTCTGGGAGTATCATATTTTTATCAGCACACTCACCCATCTGCAGTATTTCTGAACTACACATGTAAGTCCTAGAGGTTAACAGTACTCCACATAGATCCCACTCCAGGATGCTGAATGATCTATTGATTGCTTCCTTGCTTCTTTGCCAACAGCTTGTAACGTAAAAAACTGGAAAAACTGGAAAAGGATGGAGGAGTGTTGTTATAACTCACAACTCACTGAACTATAGTTAAACCTCTTTTATTTTATTTATTTATTTATTTATTTTGAAATCCCATAAGAAAATAGATCAGATCTGCAACTGTGTGTGATGACCCTCATCAGGACACAGCTATGGGCAAAGAGAACACCATTGCTCTTTCTGGGAGGGAAAAAAACACTACCAAGGATATCAGTCAGAAGCGAAGGCATTTTCTCAAGCCAAAGAGGAAACAGCCTTCAAAACAAATGCAGCCACATAAAAAGTTTGTGTGAAAATAATCCTTAGTCATTTCTAGGTAATGATGTGCCCCACATAGAGCCCAACCTACTTCTCCATCAGTCAATTAACATATATTGCACTGTATTGCAAGGCAATTTGTCAGGAGGCCACTCTTCATGTGGTACTCAAGTAAAGATAGCTAATGTAAGATTTATTTCCAAAATCATTTTCCCAGAATGACAGTCGAGGAAGACCTTGATATGGCAACTGAAGGCAAAGTTTGGATTGATTTTCCATTCATCTTTATCTCTCTCTCATGAGAGCTCAGGATTCTTCTGCCTGCTGAGCTGTGTTGCAGCTGGGAATGGAAGGCAGATACTTTCCCCTGTGCTGTCCCTGAGCTCTTGCTCGTCTCTGAAAGCTTGGCAGAGCACACACTGGTCTTAAATGGTGGACTTTGAAGGTACTGCCTTTTGCCAGGTGTGCCATGCACCTGGGACAAGGACGTTTGCCAGTCCAGAAGCATCATTCTGAGAGATCTCAGTGCTGTGGACTCTTGCCAGAATAATCTTTTTGTGGTCTTATTTTGGAACCTGCAATTCTTATCTTTCAGTTCCTGAAACTAAGATTGAAGAGAAGAGGTAATAGAGTTGTTAATTTGGGCTTGTAATTATTCACAATTAGCACATCTTTGGTGTTGGGTTTTTTTCCTCACTCCTACTTATTTAGTTATCAGATCCAATTACTAGCCCAAATTATCAGCCCTAATTTAACTAACAGTTATTCAGACATGAATAACAATGAAACTGAAGCAGCAGAAGGGTCAGAGAAAGCTGGATAACCTAGCAGAAGCTAAATCAATACTTGATAAATACTTCATCTCATAGTCCATATTAAACTCTACCCTACAATGACAAACCTACACAGTTTGCAGTAGATTAAAGCCAGCGGAGTCTGAAGCAAGCTGCAATCACAGCTCTGACTGCAGGCCATCTTTACACTCCATTTAATTCAGTGAAAACTGCAACTCCTCTCTCCCAGCACCTCTCCTCTTACTGCTGAAATCCCAGTTCCATAAAATACAAGATCAGCAGCACCCAGCAAATCACATCATTCTCTGATTCATCAATGAAGAAACTGAGCCTGATTAAGAATAAACCTTAAAAAGGAGGGTAAGGGAAGGAGAGGTTATTTCAAATGAGGAAAAATTTCTTCACAGAAAGAGTGGTGATGCACTGGCACAGGTCACCCAGGGAGGTGGTGGAGTCAATCATAGAATCGTCAGAGTTGGAAAAGACCCACAAGAAACGTGGAGATGTGGCTCTGAGGGATGTGGTTGAGTGGGGATGGTAGGGATGACTTGATAATTGGACTAGGTGACCTTAAGAGGTCTAATTCTATGATTCCGTGAAATTCAGCTCAACTATGGATAGCCCCTAAAAAGGAAGCCATGTTAGAACAGGAATGAATGGCCAAAGGTGGGAATGAGGTGACGAGACAGTGGGAGCTTAGGGGAAGAACAGAATACTTGGGAAAAGCTAAAATCCAAAAAGCTGCTAAGAGAAACATCTTTGTATCCACAGTCTTCGGAGTCTGCAGGCTCACAGACAGGAGGTATTACTGCTCTCATTTCATAAAACAGAGTGCTTGTGGAAACAAATGGTTTTCTTTTAAGTGCTTAGACCACTGAACAAGCAAAGGAAAAAATGGATCAGTTTGGGCTGACCCACACAGAGAAAGGACAGGTATTTTTTCGGACTGGAGTTCCTTCACTACAAAGTAACTATAGTTATTAAAAGTTTTTGTTTTGGGGATTGTCATAAAGATAAATTAACAAAAGATGTGAAATTGCTGTTTCCAAAAGAAAAAAAAAAAAAAAAAGGTTCTTCTGTAAAGCACAGCAAGACTCTTGCCATATTAACTTTAATATTCAATGTTTTGGTGGGAATGATTCACCCAAACACCCTGAATTTCTCTAGCTGCTCATCTGAGTACATCTCTCCCAGCTCAAGGCATGACATACTGATGGACTGCAAATAAGGGTCACCAGACCTGAGAAATGAAATCAACAAATCACCCTAGTGTACCTGTGTACATACACAGGAAAAAGTATACGATAGGACAGATTTCAAGATGAGGAAATACTCATTGCTGATTAATCCAAGGGTAAACTTATCATTCTTGGGACACACCTAAAACACTTAAAGTCTCTATCTTGTATTTACAGGCTTCAGGGTTTTTGGTTTTTAATGAAGACAGCTTGTTTTGCACTGAGTTACATATCCACTACCTAAGCACTCCTTAAGCTTCTGTAGGAGACCGTTGAGACTATCGGTAATCAAACCCATATCTCTTGAGTCTCATTTCCATGTGTAAAATCTGCAAGACTACGCTCCCTTGTAACTAACCTGGATATCGTAATAGCCTCCTAAAAACAGAAAATAGAAAGAGGATTCAGGAGAAAACTGTAAAACTTGTTGGTATGACAGCAATAGTGTAACCATAACACAGTTTTACATGGCAAAAATACCGTCTCATCATCAGGGTGACTGATGATAACTGATCCTTGAGATTTAAACCCAGCTTTGGAAAAGGAGAGGAAGGCAAGATGGTACTAGATTTCATTGGAAAACAAAGGCATGAGAGGGCTCTGTAGGATTTTTTCTGGGTACACAGGGAAGTAGGGGTTGGACTCAAGTTGACCTCATTCCTCTGACCCCAGTTTCAGCCTTTCAAGTCTTTCTCTTTCCAGTGAAATAAGAGCAGGCTTTTCCAGGATGCAGCTGAGAGAAGACCTGTGATCTTAACTGTCAATTAAGGTCGCAAGTAAGAAACTTCTGGGCCATGTTTGACCCAGCGTGTTCAGTTGTTTCGGCTCATGTAAAAACAGCGTCTGCTTCAGCCTTCTCCCTTCCCTACCTAACCCATCTTATTTGAACAGCAACCTCAGGCTAATGAGAAAAAGGCTTATTAGACTTTGTTTCTCACATGTAACCTGTGTCCAGGAAATAATATTGAAGATTGTGAGATACTGAGGTGTTCTCTCAATATTTGCATTTTATAATTGTTTCTCCAAAGAACTGCACAGGCAGGACTTCCCTGATAGAGCTGTGGTCACCTACCCTGTCTGTAACTTGAGAGAAACAACAGAATATTAATCAGGTTCACCCAGTTCCCCCAGCAGATCATTTACTCTCCCTGTGCATTGCTTATTTACAAATAAACCCTTGGAATGAGTGATTGGAGGGAGCTGGTAGGCAGGGAGGAAGGTGAGGGAAGTCTGCGCAGCAGGCTGGGAGCAAAAACGCTCTCCAGAAACATGCATCTGTTTGCAAATACAATAGATTTGTCCCTGGAAGCCATTGGACTTTAGTTTTAGATCACTACAATCAAAAACAGGCTCTAGCCCAGTAATCCTCTGTAAAATTCAGCCTGAACTGTGCAGTGTAGTGGAGCTAAGGGACTGGAGGGAGAGAGATGAACGACGTCCTTTTTTACCCCGACTCACTTCTGATGTTAATGGAGATCATGCAGATGTACTGCTGGATCTCTCTAATGGCAGCAGTACAGCTCTGTCTCACTTGGTAGAACAAAGATGAAAAGCATAAAGAAGCACTGGAGGGCACAGAGGAATATCTGGGAATTGCACTGCAGTAGAAAACAATCCAGGTAGCATTTTAATCTGCTGACCAGACTCTTAATCCAGCATGGACACAAAATAAAGCAGATTCACTTAAAGCAAATTCCTGACAGATTTCCATGTACATCTCGCTGTTCAGCTGAGCAGTCCTTACATGTTGCACTGTGGAAGCTGGAGACAGTGGCTGCTTGAATCCAGTGCAGCAGAGCTGGTTTCTTTTTCCTCGAGTTCTGCTGGGCTATGTTAAGCAAAACCATGGTTTTGTCCATGTGGCAGAGATGTGTTACATAGGTCAGGTATAGCCAGAGAGTGATGCTGAGTGAGATCACCTCTCTGTCTACAGGTGCAATTTAAAATGATCGTTTGTTCCCTGACTGTATCAACATAAAGACCTGTTTTTTTGCTGCAGCAGCAGCACAAAGCATCTCAGGTAACAGCAGCTTGGGAGGACCGTCACAACTGTAATGCAATATTCTCCCATTTGAAAGTGATTTCAGAGACATGGCTCCAATAAGTAAGAAAAGAAACGTTAAAGTATTTTATCTATACAGCGTAGATGATGTAATTGAGGTACAGACAGAAGAAGAGGGTTGTTTCAGATACCCAAAAGAAAATGAAGTCCCTTGTGGTACCAGCACTGCAAGGGATTTGTTAATATTTGCTGACATTTCATACACCCCTCAGAGCTACCAAAACTGAGGCCATGTATATGCAACAAAAACAATGCAGTGGCAAGTAATGAAAGTAAAAGATAGACAAGGATGATGCAAAAACAAAGGCAAGACTCTCCACTCATTTAAATGTAGTATTCCAACATAAAACTAAGTTCTCCAAGTCTCTAACAGTGAAAAAATCCGTAACTGTTATTCTGCTCAGCTGTCAACACCACCTTATTAGCACTGAGCAAACAACTTGTGCCAGTTTGACGAACCTCATCCCTTTTTTTTCTCTCTCCAGCTTGTGGTGGTTTCCTCAGCCTTATGCATTATTCAGACAGGACACTCCCCAGAGGGTTTTAAATCCGAGGTTTGATGGCCAAGAGCTGCCTATATCAGAATGGAGTTGAAGAACAGATATTGGCTGGGCATGACAAAGCATGTGGCAATGAGTTCACCTTCCTAACTGGATGAATGGCTCAGGTGCAGTTTCTAGCTGATGGTAATGATTCTTTCTTGGGGTATTTTCCTGTAAGAAAAACTAAGGGGGACGAAGAACAACTCTGGTTATTTCAAGTGAAGGTTAGTTGGTGTAAGTTTATGTTCTGCTCTCAAGTCTGCAGCTAACCCTACCCTTCTGGAACCGTAAATCAAACCTCATGCCTATCCCTCTATCCATCTATCTATCCTGTTTTAAATGATTTTAAAAATAGTTTTGAATGTACTACATAAAACCACTCACTTATACAGCAGGTCATCCTGAAGTCACTACAGCCTAGAGAAGTGTTGTGAACATCAGTCACATCAAAGCAGCACCAGTTTGATTTCACGGGGATTTGTTCGGTGTGTGTCAGAGTGGTTTCTAACAGGGATAAGGTCTGAAGAGTCTTGGGTTCAAGGATTCATATTGCTCAGTGGGAGTAATTCCCACAGCTGAAGCTGACCCAGATGGAGGAGTATTAAACACTGAGAAGAGCAGGTTTGAGGATGATGCAGGTTAAGTACACCACCTGGATACACACATGCAGGAAAGGACATTAGGGATTTGGTAGTAGAGACAGCGTTATACATACACTGAAAAGGGGCCAGGAGTAATTCAGCAGCTTATTGCACTGTTTGCCTTCGGGACAGAGATTTAAATCCATTCCTCTGGGCTACTCTTGAAACTCAGTCATGGCTGGAAGTCACAGACATTTCAATCTGTTTGCATGGATTTTTAATGCGGGGAAAAAACAGGTCTGGCTTCCTACTGAAGCAACTCAGTGAAATCAATGCACACCAGCTGGGTCCACCCTCTCCCATAAGTGAAATGATTCACAATTAAAAGATCATCTAAACACTGTTCTGCTCACTGATTCATTATGCCATGAACTGTTTGCTCCCATACAGCATTAAGCAGAGGAGCCTGCTGGTAAGGAGCGAATACCAACAGCTTTTTCTACATAATGATAAGGTGAACCCCAAAGCAGTCTTGCACTTGTCAATTGGTGTCAGTTTCTCAGCACATACTTAGGGCACATAATCACTCTGACACCACATCCCATTTTGCTAGCACAGCACAGCAATTTTGGTCCCTAAGGGTCTCCTTCCGAAGTGCTTTAAAGTTGTCTTCCTGTCCAATTTATGTAGACACAGTGATTTTGTGGTGACTGAGATAGGTATGAAAGGTGCCACATTTTGTGATTTCTCTGCCATTAAAATAATCTTCCTCCGTTTTAAAGTGCACTGGCTAGGGGATGGAAGACAGCAGCACTCTTGAGTAGCTTACACTAACACTAAGGAAAAGTCAAGGCTAAGATCTTAGATCGTGTTCTTTTTGGAGCAATAGTGATTTAGTATTATTGTTATTACTATTATATTTTATTTAACAGTAAAGTCTTAGCTTCTGACCACAGTCTTTTCAGCTTTTTCTTTTTTTTCTGTCTACTTACTATTTTTATTATTATAAAACACTCCTCAAAGAGAATTATGGATGAGACTACAAATCTGGCAGAGAGGGACCACATCAAAGATCCACCCTAAGATTTTGTCCCATCAGTTCACAATATCTCCATCATTAAACTGTAAAAAATTCACCAGGAAAAACACGAGAGCAGAGCAAGCCAAGGAGCAATACCACATTGATATATTCTTCCAAGCTGCACTAAGCTACTGCTTCTTAAGGCAGAAATGGACATTTTGTAGTTCATATTTCTGATTAGTTTTCCTCCATGTTGCCATGTGATACTATAGGAATCACTAACATTCATATTGCATTCCTGTCTTTGCTGATGCTCCAACAGGGAGATTGCGTGCTTGCACTTTTTCAGGCCCATTCTTCAGAACCAACATAGTTTTTTCTTTATACACATAGAAAGCAGCTAACAATTTTCAGTGGGAAATAATAAAAAGTTTGCTTTCTCCTACTCAGGCCAGCCTTCCAACGCTATCCAGGTGGCCTTGGGGCACATGAAACACATTCTCATCATCATAGTAGGGAAACAATGATTTGGCAGGCTGCAGCACAACCCTCTCATTATATCAGGCAGTTTGAACTGGAACCTGGGGCTCAGAGGCAGCTCAGAGATGTCCTCAGCTGCATATATGGTCACTTAAGCCTAGATGGTGTCCTCTCTGAAGCGTGTAGCCAGGAGGCAACAAGCATCATTCACTGCAGATGGCCATGCTCCCTGCCTTGTGGGCACAGCTTGCCTTTGAGATCCAAGCTGGTTTTGCAGCAAAGGCCTCACTTCATCAGAATAACTGCAGTACCATGGATATAGAGATCTTGCTCAGGTCTTGCAAGACTTTGCTTCCAAGTATATTGTAACTCTGGTGTCTGCAGTGTTACAGATGAACACTTGGATCAAGGGCTTTTAACAGAGCCAGATGGATCATGCTCCTTTAAATATTTTTTCCAGGCTAGCTTAGCTATTGTTAAAGGTGAAACAGATCCTGTTCACCTCCCTGAATCACTCATCTGATGCCCCTGAGCATTGAAATTTTAGCTCTAAGCTAGGGATGAAGAAAGTCTCTTCCTCCTTTTGTTTGCCTTGTCAATTTAAGCAGTATGCTGTTTGAAATGGGGACTTTATTGTACACACAGAGACTGTACAGTGCCACCAATTGTTCTAAAACATAAATATTATAGCAAGGATTACCAGCTAATAACATTATGTACAATTATACTTTCCTTCCTAGGAAGGTAAGCACTGCAGAGTGTTTTGAGAGATATGGTACAGCTAAACGGAGGCATTGCTTCTTTCTCAAGACGATAATGCAAATAGCAGGAATTTATTTTGGATTTTAATTTCTCATTTGTATAACATCTTTTCTGGTGCAAGATTCTCTTGAGAAACAGTGATGTTTTGGACAGTTCTGCCCAGTGTCTGTTTTTGATCCTCACTGCCAAAATGTTTAGATAACAGGTAGTTGACCAGGACCTCAGTGAAGGCAAGACTCCTGTATCTCATTCCCTTCGATGAGTTTCAGAGGGATGTAACCAAGAAGAAGAAGAAAAAAAAAAAAAAAACAATGGAA
>PPHD01013818.1:0-13976 GCA_002909625.1 Bambusicola thoracicus | reverse complement strand
TAAAGAACTAAGAAGAAAATGATAGTGTTGCCATTTATAACCCTATACCATGTGATAATGTAACCTTGCCTATATATTCTCCACCTCTTCTAAACAGCAATGGATTCATATCACATATATACATATGAGCACATTAGAGGTTTTTTTTTTTTTTTTTTTTTTTTTTTTCCATTACCATTCAGGTTACATTAACATCCTTTTTATGTTGTGAAGGCCACAAATGAAAACAACATTAAAGGTGAAGCGAGAGCTAAATACAGATGGTTACACTGTATTTGTCATAGAATCATAAAATGATTTGAGCTGAAAGGGACTTTTAAAGGTCATCTAGTTCAGTCTGGACAGCCTCTTCTAGTGCTTCACTGATTGTATCATTAAAAAACTTATTTTCTCTTACCCAATCTAAATTTGCTCTGTTTTAGATAGAAACTATTTCCCCTTGTCCTATCCCAACAGATCACACTAAAGAGTCTGTCCCCATCTTTCTTATAGCTTGCCTTTAGATACTGAAAAGCTGCTATCAGGTCTCCCCAGAGGTTTCTCTTCTCCAGGCTGAAACAGCCCAAACTCTCTCAGCCTGTGTTTAAAGCACCCCAAAATGCAGTCAACTCTCTTGACTACTAGTGCACACTATTGATTCTCGCTGGGCTTACTATCGATGAGCAGTGCTGGATCTCTTTCTGTTGAGATGCTCTCCAGCCACTTGTCTTCCAGTCTGTATCACTCCGTGTCCAGCGTTACTGTAACCCTGGTACAGCATCCCATCATTTAATTTTGTTGAATATCATTTCTTGGTGCTCCAGTCTATCTAGGCCCCTCTGCAAGGCCTGTCATCCCTCCAGAGAGTCAACAACACCTGCCAGTTTAGCGTCATCAGCAAAACTGCTAAGGATATGTTTATCTCTTGAGTCCACATAGTTGATAAAAATACTAAAGAGGACTGTCCCTAGAATTGATCCCTGGGGATCATTGCTACTGACTGGTTGCTAGCGAAATATAACCCCAATCACTCTGACCCATAGAGCTCTGGCATTTGGGCAGTTCACAACCTAGTGTTCCTGAATCTGTTTACCTTACAGTCGATACATACTTGTAACAAAATTATTCTAGGAGCTACTTAGAGAGCCTGTTTCTTACAACAGACCTGTGGTGCTTGATCAACAGCCTCCAAAAACAAACAAACAAAATGGTACAGCACAGTCAGTTTCAGTCTTCACTTATCACAGAAAAGTGGTGTATGAATCCTTTGCTTTCTGTCTCAAAGCTTGCTTCCTGAGGTATTTCTTGTGAGAAGACTCTAGGAGATGAGAGGTGTGTGTTGCTGTGTGATAATCAACGTCACTGTCTGGACAATTTTACATTTGTAAGCATTTCTCTGGAGCTGCTTGCCTTTGGAAGGGAGTGCTCAGGACTGTTTATTGGACTGTTTACTGGTGGAAGATCTGTCCTGTGACCAAATTACTCCTGTTTGCTATGGGAGATTGGAGGATGATACCACTGTATCCTGTGAAGACAAGATACAAGTTGGTGTCTCCATCTTATCTGCTGGCAAGACCAGGGAGATGGGAACAGAAGGAATTTCTGATGAGATCCAAAAGTCCGAAGGTGTCACTCCAAAAAGAGCTGACTCAACCACTCTGGACTTACAAATAAGTTTGTATTGCCATTGCAGTCATCGCAGTCATCGCAGTCATCGCTGTCATCGTCAATAGAACAACAATGCCCAACGACCCACCACTACTGAAGATCAGTGACTGACTACAAATGATGCTGGACCCATGGTGGTGACTATCTCCCTCTTGCTTCCCATAGAGACTTCTCGCTTCTATTTCCTATCTTTTCTACTGCCCTTCTTCCCTTACTCCTTGCTTCTATTTCCTGTCTTTTCTATTGCCCTTCTTCCCTTCCCCTTCTCCCTGAATGATTAAGATTTGTAATAAATTGGTTGGACCAGCATTCAAAATGTAGTTTCTTAATCTCACGCCAGGTATATATGTATGAAAGAACCTCTTCTCCCTCCTATAAATTGGAGAAAGACAAGTGGGTAATAGAGCACACTGTTGTCATTCGAATAAACTTTTGTGATAAATAAATGTCCACAGTTTATAAATCCTAAAAATATGAAAGATTAGAGTTCAGATAAATTATTAATTCATGAAGACATTAAATGTATCATGGCTATGGCTTCTGTAATGGTATTAGTACAGAACATGTCCCAGTCCTGAATCTTAGTACTGAAAGTATGGATTTTGCTGGTATAGATTAACCAAATTTTCATGACAGTATTACCTCATTATGAAAAAATGAACTTGGTTATCTAAATAGCAATGCAAGTAGACATTAACAAGTGTATAAAAAGACTAAATACTGTGAAACCACTGACTCAGGGAATGGATATGTTTTATTACAAGTATCCAGTTATTTATGCTTCGTGGTTTGGCTAGTCCTTCCACATTTTCCCGTCATCTAGTTTTTCAATACTTGCTTTGTTTAATGTCATTATCCACTTTCAGATACGTGTTTCCAGAAAATTCTAAGTAAATTGCTCAAACCATCTAGAGTAGTTCTCAAAGGACAGGTTAAAACAAAATTTTAATTCTACCTACACTTTCAAATCACAAGGTCAGAAATCAAATCACTGTAAAAGAATGCATTATAATGAAATATCTCTCCCATGGAAAAGTTTAACACATTTGTATTTTTAATATTCTACGCATGATTCCAAAGCTTGTATTTTGAATTTGTGAAATACTATTGTCATCTTCTTTGCAAGGAAATTAGCAGTAGTTCAGACATTTTGTGTTCAACCTTGATACTATTAAAGTATGTTTAGTATTCTTCTGCCTAGTCAAATCCTATACCATGGACTTATAAAACAGTACATCCTGAAATCTAACAGTGTTCTCTGTAATAATAGAAATAGAATTAACCACAGTAGAACACTGCTACTTCCTTCTGGACTCAATTGAAGTTAGAAAATAGCAAAAGTATTTTAAAAGGGAGTGGGGAGAACACCCTACATTTATCTTTGTCAGTATATCAACCCACAACCTAAGAAGATCTAAAGGCATTCAGAAGATTGTTCATTGCGCATCCATTCCAATTTATATCTAATTACAGTCTTTTCAGGCAATTGATTCTAAGGGATTATGTGGCTCTGCATTTCTCTTACTGTGTTTGTAGAACACGTAATTTGAAACACAGGGAAATTTCTGACACTGTGTAGACATTATTTAGGTACTCAAGATACTGAAACTTTCTATACAGTTCAGACTATATTATCTATATGGTTCAGACTATATTATCAGAAGATAATATTTAGGGTTCATTTTTACAGTAAGGTGGAAGAATGATAAAAAATTTCAGATCTTTCTGATATATAAGGTGATCAAAATTGGTTTCTTAACGGCATCTTCCACAATAAAATAATAACTCTGAGTAAAGGAATACACTTGGAAATTAGTAAATTTAAGTATTTTGGGCCAAGCAGCTAGCTGCAGAAAAATATAATTAAAACAAAAAACAAATAGTTTCAGCTGCAGAGGGAAGGAAGGATGAAGAGAAGCACAGTACTAAAAGTTTAGTGAGATATTGTCTCCCATACTTAGATTTTTTTTCCTCAGAAGATTCTTCTGTTTGAAAACAAAACAAAATAAAACAAAACAAACAAACAAAAATCAGATGGAACTTTCTAAGGAGCACTGAACTCCAAATTAAATCAAGTTTTTTTTTAAATACCTAGTAGTTCTATTCTTTTTTTTTAACCGTAGAAATAAGACATATAATAATCTGTGATGCATAATCAGATGAGAAATTGGTTACACACATTTCTTCAGAGGGTCCAAATTATTTTTTCCGTACACATTTCCTTTAATTCTTCCACGGTAAATGTAAACCTATTGAATATAACACTGCATTGCTGTGATATTTCCAAATGGCAAATTCAGTTCATTGCAACAACAACATTGCAAGACAACAACAACAAAAAAATGATGTTTCAAAGAGGATAGGAATTCAGGGAGAGAAAAACACATGTGAAATTACTAACTATTTAATTCCAATTAGAAACTAGAATTTGACTCTAATATATAGGTGCGAATTAGATAAATTTTATTATTTAAATAACACTAAGCAAATAACTAGATATTAATCCCTTTAATGGTTCTATTTCTGAGCATCATACAAGTTTTAGTTTTTAGTAGTTGACCAGTAAGTTTATTTTTTGTAACATTTGGAATTTGTACAACATAAATGAGTCTGACTATGTTTTTAACTCACAGTAATTGCTGTTATTAAAATTGAAACAGTTCACAAATATCATATAATAGAATCGTAGAATGGCTTGGATTGTCAGAGACCATATGGATTATCAAGATCCAACCCCTGTGCCTGGGGCAGGATCATCGCCCCACTAGATCACTTCACCTAGGGCCCCATCCAAGCAGACTTTGAACACCTCCAAGGATGGGGCATCCACAGTTTCTCTGAGCAGCCTGTGTCAGTGCCACATCACCCTCTGAACAAAAAATTTCCTCCTAACACCTAGATTAAATCTTCCCTCTTTAAAACAATTCCCACTGTCTCATCACTGTCAGATTGTGCTCTGCTTCCTGGTTTTAAGCTCCTTTTACAAACTGATGTCTCTCTAGAACCTTTTCTTTTCCAGACTAAATAATTTTCTCTCTCTCACTCTGTCTCTGTAGGAGAGGTGCTCCAACCTTCTGATTATCCTTGCAGACCTTCTCTGTACCCACTCCAACAGATCCATGTCTTTTCTATCTCAGGAGACACAGAGCTGAATGCAGTACTTGAGATGAGGTCTTTTGAGAGAGAAACAGAGGGAGAAAATCGCCTCCCTCATCCTGCTCACCATGTTGATATACAGTTGGCTTTCTGATCTACAATTGCGCACCACCAACTCATGCTGAGCTTCTAACTAAACAACCTCCAGTCATCAAGACTGCTCTTATTCCATTCTCCACCCAGCTTGTATTTGAGACAGTCCTGATCCAGATTTCTAATCTTGCACTCTGTCTTGCTGAATTTCTTGAGGTTCCCACTGGCCCACCTCAGGCTTGTCATGGTTCCTCTGTATGGTATCCCTTTCCTCCAGTGTGTTGAAAACATCACTCAGATTTGTTTCTTCAGCAAACTTGCTGAGGGTGCACTTAATTCCACTGTCCATATTACCAAGAGACATCACTGGTCCCAGTACTGAACCCCAAGGAACCTCAGTCAGCACTGATCTCCATGTGGTCATCAAGCCATTGATTGCAACAATTTGAGTGTGACAATTCAGCTAATTCCTTATTTGATAAGTGGTCTACCTGACAAATTTAGGCCTCTAAATTATATCTCCTGAATTCTCCACAAAACTGTTTTGTAGGAAAAAGGAAATACGCAGGAAGAAGAAAATATCTCTTATGGGAGGCCAGCCCTTGCACAAAAGTCAGTCAAAATGTCCTACATTCTTTTTCACTTTGAGAAGTTCTGTTTTGGAAAATGCTAGTGGGGACAAGGGAGTCACAAGTAGCAACAGATAGACTTGTTTTTCCAGAAGTTAATGTGCACTATTCTTCTTTACTAGAATATAGCGGTGCAAGTGGAAGACAACTTGTTTGCTTTTTCTTAATACTTGCTCTGCAGCTCTTCCTTTGTCCAAGGAGGCAGAGCACACCCTAGTATGAATGCGTGATCATGACCTGGGAGTGTATACCACAACAAAGACTGAGAGATTCCTGAGAATCTTAAGAAAGAGATATAGATTAATAGATAAGAATAAGCAACAAGCTGTATTCCATCTTTCATGTAAAAGCAGTGAATGCATTAGAAATTGATGAGTTCCTGAATGAGTGTGTCTGTAGATTCAAATCCTATGTGTCTAAGAAAACAATGTCCCCATGATATATATACCCAGGGTGGGCATATGGCAGGGAGGTGATGAGTGTCATTTCTTACTTATTCTCTTTTGGTCATGAAAGCCTGCTAGCCATAGGAACCCATATTTACGTTTAATTCAACATGAAAATAATGTTGAGTGTGTAAGCTGAGATTCTTCTGAGACAAATTTCTGTAAGCAGAGAAAGTTGTACAATTCACTTCAAAACCTCACTCTAAATCTAAACTAAAACACTAGTGCAGACTCATCCATTATACAGCAAAGAATGAGGTAAGCCTTGGGTTTGAGTTTAAACTTGGAGAGAAGTTCCTGAGCTTGAGTAGCTGTTTCTATATTTTATTCGTTGATTACATGATAAAGCATATGCAAATATTTCCATATGTTCCCATAATTCTCTAAGTTTTGGAGATTACTGAGAATAAAAAATCATACATGTTTATTGCTTGGTATATTTTCATATTACTCTACTGTTTAAGAATATATACGTTAGCTTGCATTTGAGTCTAAGTTACTGCTTCTCCAAAAGTCCCTTACCATCAAATATTTTTACAAAGTATTACTACATTTTTCTCAGGAGTCATACTTATTTACATGCAGGTAAATCTTGATGATGGAAGTCTCAATGAGACTCATATCATGAGGTCTTTTAACAGCTTAAAGAAGAAAAGGACTCATACTTGTAGAAATAGCCATAAAAATTCATTTCATGAGCTTCTGGGGGGCTTGGGCACATAAATGTAAGTGTTGCTGGGCCACTCTTCTCCTGCTTTCTAAAACTGATCTATGAAAAAGATTCCTGTTCTCTCAGTCTCAAATAGTTCGCAATAATTTCTGTCAGTGCAAATTGTATTAACAATGAAGTAATTAAACAATATTCTCATGATAACCTACATTAATCTAGCTGGGAAAGAAATGAAACAGCAGAAGCTCAGACAAAGGAAAATGCTTATTCAAAAAGAATGAGACAAAAAATGTCTTATATCTATATGAACAAACTTTCAGGCAATCAAGCTCTAAGGTAATTTTAATAGCTATAGTCTAGAACAATTGTTCAAATTATTTTTATTTATTAAAAATTCAACCAAAAAATGTGGTTTATAAACTGTTTATATTCAGAAGCATAATAAAATACTCCATCTTTTTTCTGATAGTTTTCACACCCTATTATTAAAGATAATAACAGATCATACATATAACAAACAGAATTATTTTGATGATCAGGAAAATGTGCTTCGAAGTGCAACTAATATTCTGTAAAAAGGATTTCTTCTAAAACCCTATGATTAGAGCCTCTTTAGAAATACGTTCCCCACCTCCCCCTCCCCCCAACACACACACACATTTTTCTGCATTCTGTTAATCATATCTATCTGTATCTCACTCCGCAATTTTCTTGCTTATCAGAAAATATGTTTAATGCATAGTGATTAGTCCATTGGATGGAGATTTATAATTTACATTTTATGAAAGAGTAATGCTATTCTAAATAACTATCTCTTTTATTATATTTCCAGAATATGTTAAAAACACGAGAGTGTATTTTTTCTTAATGCTGAATAAAAGCAACACTTTGATTAATGAAATGTGATAGGGTAGTTTTAAGCAGAAGTCCATAAAACAGTCAAAATGAATGCTTTCTCCCACTTCCACACATTACAGTGTTGTTCCTTTTTGTGTACTGTCCTACTGCCAGTTTTCTTTACACCAAATTTGAAGTGAAAATTTTTTTCCTCAAAAAGGAATTAGAATCATTGTACATAACTTTTTAGTATGGATATTTACATTGCAGCTAGTCAATTAGACTCGCTCTAGTGTTACTGGAGATGGCCCATGTGAACTGTTTTGAATAACTAACTGAGAATTCAATAAATCATTGTCAGGCAGCGTCTATTTCTCCTGCTTAGCTGGTTATTTGCTTGACACACTGACCCTCATACAAATCACAAATGCTGTGGAGGTACCCTGGAGTATCCCACCTCACACCATCTTGTTACTTTAGTGGATCAGAGTGTCCATTTTGTCAGGCCAGATAGCCTAGGAAATCTCATGTGCTTTTGTGTTGTCATGTTTAGGCAAATAACTTGTGATCCACCTAACTAGCTCAAAGGTAAACATCTAGGTATATGGAGTGGAAGGTACTTCAAGATCTGTAAGTGTAGCTCACTATGCATACATAACCTCTTTTGTAAGCACGCGTTATAGTTGGAGTATACTTCTATATGTACTTGCTACACATAAGTGGCCAGTATCATTTGAGATATTCTGAGGTATTTGAAACTTCTGCAGAAGTCTGGCAGATAGGATAAACTACTTGTGTGACCCTCTAAAATGGCATGTAAGGGCAGCTGGCCAGAGTCCAGGTCATCACAGCCGTCCTCAAACACCCAACTTACTTGTAGGAGTACTTGGTACAAGTAATGCATCCTTGCAGAGAACTTGCAGTTGAACCTCCTAAAACTACAGTAGATAATATGTTCAGCTGCATAACCACATAAAATTAATTAAAACTTTTTTGCAGCTGGAGGAAGAGGGGAATGGTGAAGGGGAGATAAACATAAAATCATTGTATACAGCCTCAGTCATTGCTTGTCCAGGAGTAACCATTATATTCTCATTCATCACTACCTCCCAAAAAAACCCGAAGTGAAGACAAAAATAACTGTAGAAGTTCATTAAAATTTATCTGCTGTTTATCATTCTGTTTTATTTATTACTTTTCTCTAATATTTCTTTTGTTGTTACAAATTTAGATTTATTTATAAAATGTATTTTTTTTCCTGCAAAAATGAACTGACTACATATTCTTGTTAGTAGCCTGTCTTTCAGTTCCTGTTCCCTTTTTTTTCACTCAGTCTCTCAGCAGTCCTTTCTGATGTCACATTTTGCCAGCATTCTCTACCACTATGGAATGAATATAACAGAACTAGGACTTTTTAATGAGCTGCTTGCTACATTAATTAGTTGTAGCTGCTTAGTACTTCAATGTACTGGAGGGACTTTACTTACATTTAAATAAGCAAAAGTGAAATGTTGACCTCAAATAACTATTTCTTTTATTATTATTATTTCTTAGCTTTCAATTTTACATCTCTCTGGTATATTTTTAGCCGGATCCTGTTTCATCCAGCATAACAGACTCCATATACGATGAGTTTACTTGACTTCCTATTTTTACACTTAATTAACATGATTAAATATTTATACTGCTATCACAGTCTATGTCCCTATCAAGACTGAGGTTCATTGTGTTAAATGCTAGGTACAATACAAATAAAAAAAAACTCCATCATATTCATTACTCATTTAAAAAAAAAACAAAACTCTTAGCTTTCACTGAAAAATTACTACATGAATTATTCTTCCATTTTCTGCATAGAAAATAACCTTGCATAGTATGTCTGGCTTTAATTTGAAAGAAAAAATATATAGCTTTTCACAGTGAAGGATTAGAATGTCTCTCTCATTATGGCAGTAGTCATATATTACCTACATTTTAATTATGAATATTATTAAAATGTTCAATCAACATGACCATCAGTTTTAAGCAGTACAAGAACTACAAATAGCTTTATAACAAATATCCAATTCTGTGCATTGTTAATGGCAAAACAGACCATAAAGCAGAAGTTTGCATTCAAAGGAGGAAAGAATGAATGTTTCTAAAGAAGCTCATACATCATTTATCTTAGAAACAAGACTATGGAATAAAATAAATTATATAAAAACATATGCAAAAGAGAAAATCTTAATCTATATTCATATTCCAATACATAAAACGATATCATAGTATTTTCATGTAAGTTATTTACATGGAAGACAAAAAAGTTAAAAATGGGACTGGTAAGGAAGGATAACATTTTAAGCAGAGTAAAACTCTAGGTTTTAATAAATTAACAGGACCAGTAGTCATGTTGATGTACTCTAAACTTAAGGTTATATAGTTCTGCTTCAGAATTGCAAGAAACAGAGAAAGACAGACTCTGACAGTTCCTTAGTAGTAATTATACATCCTAGAATATTTCAGGAAATAAAAATATGGTTGCATTCAGATGGCGTAAATCCCTTTTTGGGTGAGGCAATTGAGAGTTATGGTTACTCTGATCATTTCATCCCAAGAAGCACTATACTCATAATGACTCAAGTTTTACTCACAAGCCTCTTCATATACCTCAGAATCATCTCAGATTAAGGCCCCTATTATGATTTGCACTTTTTTTTTTCCTTTTAATTCTATCTGTGCACCTGGATGCACTAAATCCATGAGGCATACCCAGCCTATATTAAGGCAAAACCTGTGCACACAAATATGTGAAACAAAATGGGCTATAGGACTGTAATTAGTATGTTTACGGATTAAACATGACTAATATCACTTGAGAAAATTAGCAGGTTGATCTACAAGATTTAGGTGAGTGCGGTCAGATTCATGTACATAACCTTCAAACTAATTTAGTATAAAGCAGCATTTACAGCAGGGATTACAGCCATTTTCATGTGAAATGACAAAATGGAAAAGAAAAACACTTCCTAGCTCACTTGCTGGAGTGTTTATGTGAAGGAACAAACTTTAGAAGTAAGTGGTGAGGATGTTGGAGATAAAAAGTTTCTGGTCAAGGATACCTGAGCCTTAATATGCAAAGGCTGGATGGGAAAATCTGACTTCTCAGCTGAGTGAAGTCAGTGTAACTTCTGAAACAGGAGGCAGAAGCAACAGAGAGCAGTTTGCCTTGGCTTCTTGTAGTAACTAGTTTGAGAAAACAAAGATTAAATTTCTTGCTTCAAAATGACTGGATTTAGAAATCTTAAAGCCTCCCACCATAAATCAGCTAAAAAAATGCATCATAAAGTAAAGCAATATGTATTAGTCACATAATTGAGACACAGTAGACATTTTTTAGCCCACAGAAAGCTTCAGAACCACCTAAGAACTTCAAATTCAGAAGAAGCAGATAGACACACCTTTTTGTCGAAAGCAGAATTTTCTACATGACTTCAAAATGTCTGAGCAATTCAATGCATGTTGCTTTTCTTTACAGGAAAAAAAATGAAAACATTCTGTTGTCATTAGAGGAAACATAAGTAAATTTAATTTTAAAAAAAAAATCCTTTGTCATTACTTTTTTTCCCATTCAGATGCTATTTTTCCATGGACAAGTCATCAAAAGAAGCACAGCCAACAGGTCAAGAGAGCTCTCTACTCTCTGCTGGTGAGTCCTCATCTGGAGTACTGCATCTAGACATTGAGTACTCAGTACAGGAGAGACATAGACCTGTCAGAGAATGTCCAGAGAAGGACCACAATAATGATCCAAGGAATGGAACACCCTTCCTATGAGGACAGGCCAAGAGAGCTGGGGCTGTTCATTGTGGAAAAGAGAAGGCTGCAAGGGGACCTAATAACAGCCTTTCAGTATGCAAAGGTAAGCTAAAAGCTACGGGCAGGAAGAGGACAGACTCTTTAACAAGAACTGTGGTGATAGAACAAGGGGAAATGACTTAAAGCTCAAGAGGGTAGATTTAGGTTAGATATCAGGAAAAAGTCGTTTACAGTGTGGATGAAAAGGCTCTGGAACAGGTTGCCTAGTGATGTGGTTGATGCCGCTTCCCTGGAGACTTTCAAAGTGAGTCTGAATAAAGCCCTTACCAATTTCATCTAGCTGCGGTGTCCTTGTAGATGGACTAGATGGCCTTCAGATGACCCTTCCAACTCTAAGGATTCTATGATTCTATGATTCTAAGTGATTAAGGACTTTCTCCTTTATGGTTAGGGAATCTGTGAATTCCCTGTGACATGGTTCAATTACTGTTATTGGTTCACACAGTTTATCTGTGCAATGCTGTGAATGCTTAAGCATAATGCTAAAAGATGTCTCATAGTGGCCAACCAGGACAATTAGAGAAGGAAAAATAATTAAATACAGAATATACTCACATAAAGTTATTGTTCTTGATATTTTCTTTGCCAGTCTCTGCTTTTTTTTTTTTTTTTTTTTTTTTTAATGTCATATAATATTTCCTACCACTTAAGAGTCTTTCAATGGAGAAGTACATACTTACTGTTTCTTTGGAATGTTGTGGAAGAGCTATTTGCTATGATGACCATATTACTATGAATAAAATTCAAACAGAAAACAGAAATAGAAGGTGAAAATTTTAACTCATATGGAATCAGTACTACTTACACAACTTATTTGGATATCTCATTCATCATCTCATAATTTTAACTCAGAATTAACCTCTACATATACATTCAATGTAATTACGAATAAAGAAATTATTTCTATCTGCAAATATCTCTTCTTGCAGTCACATTTCTACATTTCTCTAATATTTATCTTTATTAAATCTTCCCAGGAAACACGAGTGAAGATTTGTTGAGGTTAGACTGCCAACATATTATAATATGTAAATCTCTTTTTCCATCTATATGCAGTATTTTCCAACTTCCTCTGCCTCCTTGATTATCTAACCTTCATTTTCACATAAAGTGTTCTCTTTCTTGTCAGCTCTTCTTCTAATTACAATATAAGGAGTTTTCCACTATATTTAACCCTGACCTGAAGATCTTTCCACAGTTCACCCCCACACTTAAGAGTTCTGCTGCATTCCAAATAGGAAAAAAATGTGAACATTTGCACTTAATCTTCTTCTCCATTGAAGAAAAAAGTCAAGAAAGAGACAGATCAACAACAGAAAGCAAGATTCAGAAAGCCAAAGCGACCATAAATGGAGTTAAAACAACTGACCATCTTCCTGTGACATCTTGTGAAGTCAAAGGGAAACTGTATGATGAAGCTGAAGTTCACATTCACTGTGTACATTACTGAACTGAGTCTGCTGCTGATAATATTCTACAGACCTTCCTACAGCCTTTCCCTGGAAAAAGCTTCACGGTAATCAAAGATCATTATGCTGTTAAAATATCTGACTTTTCACTATGGTTTTTCAATGAAAGGATATTTATGGATACAGGAAATGTTAAAAACATAGTGCTATTCATTGCATGATATTCTTGGCATGGTTTGAATTTTGTATTAACATAATGGTTCAAATTTACTGTTTTTTTTATGCTAATTGTCCTTAATAAGGACATTGAACTCCTAATTGAAATTGTGCTGTTTGAATGAAAATGCAATTTAAATATTAATTATATTTTTAAAGAGGAAAAAATTGACCCAACAGTGTTCTCTTCTGAGAATATTTCTGAAGAAAGGTAATTAAAATGATTAAACTTTATGGTTTTCTATCAGTAATATCTTTTAAGTCACTCTGTTATTAATATTTATGAGATGTACTAAAAGTTTGAGGAGTGGAGTTGGGGTAAAATATAGGTGAATTATAACTGCCTCAATTTGTGTCTCATACTTCGACAGCCTTAGAACTGATTCACGCAGAAAATAATCCATTTAAGTATACACTGTAGAAGTTTATAAATCTGCAATGAATAAAAATTTAAGGAGTGGCTTATTCTCAGATACATGTGTAAATGATATTTGAAATCCAAGATGTTTCATCTGGTAATTTCTGTTCATCACACAAATTTGACCAATGACAAAATTAGGTAAACTATTTAATGTCTCTGTTTGTCTCCGTTCTTCTGCAAAATGTACATTTAATGTATTTTTATAAAAAGAGGTAACAAGGTGAAAGAAGTCTATAAGGGCAAACAATTTATACTGGAATTTTAGAAGGAATAACTAGCAATGTTGCACATTATGAACACTGTGACACACCATGAAAAGTTTGAAATATGAAAATGTTCTCATTCCAGTGTCTCCATTTTAACATAAAACCCAAGCTGATGAGGAAGAAACAGGGTGAGTTGAACCACGGGATGACTTTAGAGATACTGAGAGAGTCAGCTTCCTTAAAAAAATAGTGTGCCAAGTTAAGAGTTGCTGGCAAACAATACCTGTATTAAAATCACTAGGAATTTTCCTCTTGACATTCTTGAAGCAAGATTTTTATGTTAGCTTGTTAAAATCAGGTCTCTTTCCACTCACACTTGCTTGCCTCCTCACATTTTTCAAATTCTGCAGGACCGATTTTACAAAAAAAAAAAAAAAAAAAAAAAAAA
>PPHD01013817.1:3438-17091 GCA_002909625.1 Bambusicola thoracicus | reverse complement strand
GCACAAACTTTTACCAAATGGAGATCCTTTGAATGCAAACTAGTGTAAACTAGGTGAGTAACTCATGCCACACATCTTAATGACACCTTAATATGACCTTCAAAATGCAGAGAAGGGTATTGTCACCTATTCTGGTAAAAAAGATGAACCAGTCCCAAGAACAGAGAAAGAAAGGCCAGTGCTCCCAGTGTCTAAGAGATTCACCACCTCCAAAATAGACTCTGAGGAGGGAATGAAGGGGAATGAGGACAACAATGACAATCTGATGACCCTCAATAAGAAAATCTATGTATTTCACTGATTATTAAACTTTGATGTCCATCTACCTTCAATCTAAGAATACAGCCAGAAATGACAGTGAATGGGTCACAAGTGACAAGGAGGCTGTAAGACTCATTATGGAGTCTATGGATCTACTGATATTTTTATCAGCAGAGACAGATACATACTGGAAATGGTAGAATAGGTGTTGCAGACAGAATGGCTTTCGCACCTTCGCCCATGAGGTGATATCCAAGGATGTTTAGAAATACGGCAATAGGTAGGCAAAGACAGAAAACAGCCCTCACAGAGGAAAGAAACATGCTGTGAAGACATACTGGATAATTCGTCCACATCTTACCACAGTATTTATATATATGTCATCCAATTATATGAGCAAGAATGACAATTAAAGCATACTTGTGAGATGTACTTCAAACTAAATCAATGTGGAAGACTGGTAAAAGAAAAAACAAAACACATCAACTATTAGATATAAAATACCACACTGTGCATCATTGTGAAAATTAAGCTTATTTGTAGAAAGAGGTTAAAGAAAGAACTAAAATGATAACAGTGGTACACTTAGCTCAGCCTCTAATAGTTGAACACTACTGCAAGAATTACAAATGGTACGTAGGAGGACTTGGAAGAAGATTTAGTTGACAATCAACATTTTGACTTAATGGGCAAAATGGAAATCTGGTAATTCATATGACTCATAGTACTATAAAACACTAAAGTTTGTTTGGAAAAAAAAGGAAAATACTAATGACAGTAGAGTGAAAAAATGTGTTCCAATTAGGCATACTTTCACAAATGCAGAATTAATTGAGAGCATCCCTCAAGAACTCTGTGCAAGTAAAAAAGGGAGCTAGAGAAACTTCACAGTTTTTTAAATAAACAATACTGACCAAGTGTGAAGCACCCTGAAAAGGAATGATGGGGACTGTACAATGAGACCACACTGTATTAGTGAAGAACCCACTGTTGATCTTGCAGCATCCAAGGAATGAAAATAAGGTCAAGTTACTAACCAAGAATACCACAGTAGACATGTTATAAAGGACCAAAATGAGATGCAGTTGGCAAGAAACACATCAAACTCTGAAAGAAATAATTCTGTAAGTACATTAGCAGCAAGAAGATGATGAAAAAATGTTAGTCCACCATGCAACACAGTGCAAAAACTAGAGGGATGCATGGACATAGCTAATGCTCATTACACCTTTTTTGCATTCATCTTTATACTAGGTGCTTAGAAGAATGAATACCATCAATAGAAGGGTAACATCTCAGCCTTGAACGAACAAGGAGCTGAATACTTAATTGTATTCAAATCGGATTGACGTGGTGGACCAGCCTCCTAAACGCCTTGTTGTGAATCTACATCAGAAATGTTAAAAGACAGATTTCAGAATACATGGAACACTGAAGAGGGTCTGTGACAATTGTAGAAACATATAATTTAGCTTTACATATACAGCACACAGGTATCACCTGAGTGAAGAAAGAACAATAAGCTTAGCTATTGACTTACAGACCAAGCCAGCTTCAGGACATCTCTGTGGCCTATGCAGAGATATTTAATTCTTTTTTGAAATTTCCTAGGGTGTCTGAAAACATTCATATGAATTGTTTCTTGGTGAAAATGACACAGAATCTACAGGGGGCCTACACTCTTTTGAAGAAGCAGCTTGGTATTGGATTACATCAGGTAAACTCTGGTCAAGTGCATCTCAGCAGGTTTGCTGATGACACCAAACTGAGGGGTGTGGTCAACACACCAGAGTGACTGGATGCCATCCAGAGGGGCCTAGACAGGCTTGAGCAATGGGCCAAGGAGAACCTCATGAGGTTTGACAAACCCAAGTGCAAGGTCTTGCACCTGGGTCAAGGCAACATCCCCTACTGATACAAGTTGGGGGATGAAAGGATTGAGCACAGCCCTGCCAAAAAAAAAGACCTGGGGGTACTTCTGGATGGGAAACCGGATGTGATCCAGAAATGTGCCCTCACAGCCCAGAAAGCCAAACGTATCCTGGCCTGCACCAAAAGAAGCATGGCCAGCAGTGCAAGGGAGGTAATCCTGCCTCTTTGCTCTGTGCTGGTGAGGCCTCACCTGGAGTACTGCATCCAGATGTGAAGTCCTCAGTACAGGAGAGACAAGTATCTGTTGGAGTGCATTCAGAGGAGGGCCACAAAAATGATCAAACAAATGGAACATCTCTCCTACGAGGACAAGCTGAGTGAGCTGGGGCTGTTAAGCCTAGAGAAGAAAAGGCTCCAAAGCGACCTTATAGCAGTCTTTCAGTGTCTAAAGGGGTGCTACAGGAAAGAATGGGACTGACTTTTTAGCAAAGTCTGTTGTGATAGAACAAGGGGAAATGTTTTCAAGCTTAAAGAGGGGAGATTTAGATTAGACATAAAGAAGAAGTCTTTTATGGTGAAGGTGGTGAGGTAGTGGAATGGGATGCCCAGAGAGGTGGCAGATGCTGGGAGACTTTCAAGGCAAGGCTGGATGAGGCTCAGGGCAATGTGAACAAGCTGTGTTTGCCCCTGTTCATTTCAGGGGAATAGGACTAAGTGACCTCTAAAGGTCCCTTCCAACTCCAAGGATTCTGTGATTCTATGATACATACAACTCATCTAAATTGGTACAAAAAATCTGGTGGCTAAGTACCTTGCTTACTCCCTCTCTTTGCAAGATTTGGAGAGTATGTGCAGTCTTTAAAGCACAAGATATCAGACTATAAAAAACTGTCTGGATGTTAATATGAGTTGAGCAACAGCCAACACAGATTTGTCAACAACAGATCATGTCAAGTCAGTCTTTTCTTTCTGACAGCATAAAAGGCCTCACGATAGAAGAGAAATAGCACAAGCTGTATATCTTCATTTTAACAATATTGTGTCACATGACATTTTCTTAAGGAATCTAGGTTATATAAACTGCCATTAAGTGGCTGCAGAGCTACTCAGAAAACTTTTCTTAGTTAACTACAGTTTACTTATCAACTAGAAAGCTTTACTGCAGGGACACAATTTAGAAAATGTAGAAATATGCTAAAGACATAAATCTGAGAGGGATTGTGGGTACACTGAAATTCAGAATTATCTTGACAGATTTTAGAATTACAATGAAAACAGTGGGAATAAGTAGGGTATTGCAATAGCAGTAAATGTAAAGGTCCTCACTATTGTAGAAATACTTAAGCAAAGAAATACCAAATTGGAGAAACTGAGTGGCTATGCAATGCTTTTGTAGAAAAGGATTTGTGGCTTATGAACACGTAGGCTAATCATGAACTGAATATAACTCAACCTTGCTATACAGCTGCAAAGAAGGTGAGCATCACACTGAAAGTTATGAAGAAGAGTACTGTGTAAACAAGGAAATCAGTTATCCTCCACTTGATGTTACTTACCATCTGAGCTGGGGTAAAACATTCAATTTTGACTGTTTCAATTCAGAACTGATATAAACTCCAGACTAGGGAAATGAGGAGAACCACAAGCTGGAGGTCCTCAAGCTATAAAGAATGCATTAATAAGGACTGCATCACAAGAAAAAGAAAAAAGAAGATAGGGCACAGCCTACAGCCTTTATGTTTGAAGACTACTGCAATGTAAACATAGTCACATCCATGCTCTAGGTATGTGTAGAACTGAATAAAAAGTAATAGGGTTAGAGTTCTAAAGATTCAGATTAAACAGAGGAGAAAACTTTCTAATAGTAAAACTAGTGAAGCACTAGACTTTTATTTGTAAAGACTGTGAGTTCTCCATCACTGGACAGCCAAAAAATCTTTTAGGCAATATCTATCAAGAAAAATAGACATTGTTGATTCTTCCTTGGTGTAGAGTAGATGGAATTGTGCTTTATATGCATATTTAGTGTTCCAAGATATCAAAGATGATAAAGAAGTTAAAAAATAAATTAGTAACAGTGTTCCAGTTTACAAAGATAAAGGGTTGTATATCAAGTTGTCACCTATTACACCAGAATTAAAAAGGAAACTAGAAGTTCTCTTGCATGCATATCTCTTCTGACCAATTATCAATCTGCTTTGTTACAGGAAGGTGTGTAAGTCAATCCTTGCACTGCCTTCAAGACCTCTAGCCTCCTCATGCCCTTCCAACCAAGTCACTGCGCAGCCTAATTACCGATGACAGTGAATGATTCATATCTGAATCATTTAAACAGAATAACTTTCAGAAACATCACAATTTCATAAGATAAAGGCTTAGCTTTGCCTCCACAGTATTAAAACTTTAGACTGTACTTGATTCCTAAGCATCTCAAGCAGATCTCACAGCATGGAGCATTGTACCTTCTTAGCACTGTCCTCTGGCTCTGCTTGTCCTGCACACTGTAGCTATCTGGCATTGTCTTTCTCAAACATAAACCCTCGTATCAGCCACTCACATTCATGCTTCATGATAGCTAGGAGCTCTATTCAATCCATCAAAAACTCCTTTGCTAGCAGCTGAAAGCTGACACATATTAGAAGCCAGGTTAAACACGTTCTATTCACGAGGCCAAGTTAGGTATACCTGTAGAAAAGAGTTCTCATTAAGCCAGAAAATATCATTGGGAAATAAAAATGCTACTGCAAAAGTAATGCCTTGTATTTTATTACATTTGCCCACGAAGTCAGAGATGGATGTTGGTAGTATGGCAGTGGAGGCTGAACCTTCCTGTCAATGTTTCATTATCTTTTGCTTCTGTGAGACAGATGGAAGCAGAGGGGCAGTCTGACAGAATGGTGTCTGACATGGAAATGCTTATGAAGCAAACGTGTCTAGCTGAATTCTCCCATGAGGAGAAAATTGAGAAAACTGCACTCACTGACATTCATTGAAGCGTGCTAAACATTTATGGAGACCAAACAGTGGATGTGAGCACAGTGAAGCAGTGGGTGGTATGTTTCATTAATGGCAACAGAGGCTTGAAAGACAACCAATGTTCCCAACAGCCATGCAGATTTTTACGAGCGTGTCACACAGGTTCTTGTTTATCATTAATGAAATTGCATAGCTAATAGTAGTGACTATATTGAAAAAACAGACCAAATTTTAGCTACAAAACACTAACAAAGAGTGTTATTGTGTTTTTTGTATCTGTAGTAGTTTCCATGGAAATAAAAAGGAGGCATTACTTTTGGAGTGATCTACGTTCTTTATATAGGTCTCCAGAATAGTATTATACACCCATTTGCTTTGTACATAACAGTGTTTTCTAGAAAAGTTGCATTTATTCTACATAATAATTAAATAAGATTTGCTTGCTCAGTACTTCAGCTAATGACCTGGTATCCAGTTATGTGATCAAGATCTCCACAGCTAAAGCTTTCCCTGTCAAATAATAGTTGGCAGCTACAGAACTGAACTTTTAACACATCTGAAAAATAATTCTAAGTGAACTTACATGTGCTTTTAGTGTGGAAATCATTGACAGATTTTCTCCATTCTCTATAGAATAGTGCTGACTGTTCCAGTATGTAATTACCTATCTAAAAGTCATTTTTCTACTTAAACAACAAATACCATTCAAAGAGACTATGATAAATGGAACCAAACTAAACGGATGCTGTAGCAGTTGGCAAGTCTGTAATAGAGAATGAGTGTGAATGCACTTGAGTAAGAAAAAGGTAAAAGTAGCTTTAGTTGTCGCAGAAAATCTGTATGTTCTGTTAAACAATGGCTGCATTTCTGATGATGGTGTATCTGTTAAGTAAAGACACTAAATTTTTCTGCAGTTAGCAGTATGGGAGTGGTACCATATGGTAACAACATCAGATAAAATTAGAGGTTCAACTGATTTTGATAATTACAAAGAAAGATCACGAAGCTTTGCAGAAGACACCATAATAGTCAATTACTAGGAAAACAGTCAGAGGAAAGATTGCTGCATCTGTTTAGCTTAGATGGCATACAACTGAAAAAGGAAATTTTTATTTCACATAAATATTTCAGCCCATTTGATGTAAGTGTGCCCATTATTCATATATATATCCATCAATCACCTATTTATATCTGATAAAATCTGCCCCAAAATCAATGCTAACTTCTAATACATAAAAGATTTCCATGGGTCAGTTGCTTACTCATAAAATACAGCACTTCACGGTTGTTAAATTTGCTTCTCTTCACATTTAATCTGAGTCTTGTATATTAAAATACTCAAATCTGAAAATTTTATTTTAAGATTTTCATACAGTTCTGCTTTATGGTTGACCAAATGGATGGCTCTGCTGAGCTGTACTTTATCATGACCTTCTTTATAAATCTGAATTAGAAACTACTAGTGGAAAAACACACATCGTTATTTCCAGTAGAAAACTATGTATGCTTTCCTACACCAAAGCCCCACTACCACCACTAAGTTTCAATGTCTACCTTATAATGCCTCACTACAGAACACCTTTGTATCAGATTACCTCAGTTAAACCTTGTACTATAAGCAAAATGGCGAAAAAATGAAGACCTCAAGAAGTTCTCCGACTTCAGAAAGTCAGAAGCCAGGCATAAAATGAGATCTACTAACAAAGGAAAAGCAGAACACTAAGAAATTGAAGGGCTAGCCCAATACTAAGCAATTAATATGCTCTGTTTACAGTATTCCTGGTTTTTCCGATCCAAACATTCATACACAGACAAAACTTAAGATTATAAATCCTGGTAAAAAACAAACAAACAAAACAGGAAATGATGTAACAAAGAATCCAGAAGGTTACAAAGAAATGAGGACTAACCATCTCTCAAGAAGAAATCATGATATCCATCAAGTTGAATAAAATTTTCTGAGAGGACTGAGATAAAAAAATAAGCAGTAGATATCATCTATAAAATCATACATGGAATTAAGTGAGTTGGATGAGGCCTTTAGAGGTCATCTAGTTTTCCAAATCATTTCACTTCTAACAGCTTTCCTAGGGCTTTGTCCACATTCCAGTGCTTAACCACTTCTTGTGACAATGTCATTCCTGATAATCAAATCAGAATTTCCCAACTTTTAGCTTATGTCCATTGCCTCTAATGATATCACTGTGTACTTCCAAGTAGAGTTCTGTCTTCTCTACAGTCTACATGTCTACCTAGCTAGATTAGCTAGCTGTGGAATGCAGTTTTCTGTGTGAACGAATCCAGCTTACCTATGCTCTAGACCTTTAACCATCTTGGCAGCCCTCCACTGGACTTGCTTTAACAGGTCAATGTCTTCTTAGACAGAAGGGCTATCAATAATTACTTCTCCTGATCTGCTGCCCAGGTTCCCGCTCATATCGCTCAGGGTACTGCAAGCTCCCGTTACTGCCAGGATGCACCACTAGTTCATATACAACTTGCTCGTCTACCAACACACTCAGGTTCTTTTGGCCTCTTTTGAAAATGGGTGCAACATTTTCATACTCCAGTCACTGGGGACCTTTGCTATCTCTATGGCCTTTCAAAGATGTTGGGGCAAGATTTCTACACTCCATCACTTTCCGCGTAAACAGGTTTTACCTTCTGTGTTTCAGTCTCTGGTCCTGTCACATTCTCCCTTCAGGTATTTACACACATAGATGAGATCCCCCTGAGACTATCCTTCTCCAGGCTGAACAGACCCAGCTCTCTCAGCCATCTCAGTGGCTTCATGTCCCACTTATTCTGAGGAGATCAGAACTGGACACAGTATTCTAGGTGTAGCCTTACTAGGGTTGAGTTAGATCAGATGGTCTAACAAACCCCCACTCACATCACAGTATCATCCATGACACTGGCCTCTCTTCTGATCCTGTTCCACAAGCTCTCAATCAGACTGTAATCTATCCCATAAAAGAGCTCCATATGTATATACTGCTCCTTTACATAGGGGGGCAACCAATCCTCTTGTCTTCCCTGTCTGTCTTTCCTGAAGACAACCAAACTTTCATAAATGGTTTGGTATATCTAAAAAAGGAGAGAAAAATGCATGTAGAGAAAGGCACAATACGGTAATGAAGACGAGAAGAAAAATGGTGGGGAGAGAATAAATAGTAGAAGAGTTACTGATTACCAAATTGAACATGAAATGCTGTTTTCAGGTCTTGAGAACTCAGATGGTAGGAATGTGAAAGAAATAATACAGTTAGAAGCTACAGAACATAAAAAACAAACAAACAAACAAACAAACAAGAAAAACCACACAAAAAAAAACCAAAAAAACCCACAAACATCAGGACTTGCCAAAACACAGACACAAAAGGATAGCTACTGTTTCTTTGCCTAAAAATAAGGAACTCTTAGAGGCTCATCTCAAACACAGCAATACATGCACACATTTGCTCACAGCACTATGACTTCGAAGAAAAATCTATCCTTCAATCTTCATGTACTTAAAGCCAAAAATAATGGAAGAGATTCTGAGTTTAAAGTGGGGATACAGGAGTATAAGAAAACTGCTTCTGAGAATATGCAATTATCATGGTCCTCTTGCTGTTGCGGCCACAAAATACAAAAGCTGAGAAACACAATAATTATAAGACAAATAAACAAAGACACATCCAACACAAAGAAATGCAGCAGGCAACAATAGATGGATCTGACTTACAAGTTGCTCCCAGATCAACAAACTCAGTCACGTCAGCTTCATATTTTAGATAGGTAATATGGAAAACTACTTGCTTATACTATGCCTCTCAACTCATTGCAATTCTGATGCAATAAAACTTGAGCACTACTGTTTTCGCTGTGTAATCTCTCTTCCACACATCTCAACTTTTAGCAGCAGAGTATAATCTGACACAGAATAAGCCTAAATTTTATTTAGCCGTGATTATGAGATTATCAATTCTTTTAAGCATAACTCCATCATTCCAAACTGACCACCAACATAGCACAGACAGTTTGCCCTGGAATGCAAATAGAAAGACGGATTCCAAAGACAGATGGTGAAAGTAATTCTAAATATTACTTCAGTCTTTTAAAAAACAACCAGACTAAACTTAGAAGTAAAATATCTGAAGATGAAACAAGAAAATATCTACTATCATAGGAATAATTGCTTCAGATAACAAGATGAGGGAAGGAAGAAGAGTCTTTTAAAGACAGAAACAAAGACATTTTCGATCTTCACTAAAGCAGGAAATATGCCAAGTAAGACTGGAAGAATTGCAAACATATGTTCAAAATGAAATGTGACTTGTTAATTTAGACCTTGTCTCGATCAAGAAGACAAGTGAGATAGCTATATTCATTCCAATACACTGTAGTGTCAAAAACGACAATACAATGCAATCTGGTTGGGCTCACATGCAAGAAATTATATGAACAATTTAAGGAGAACAATGAATCTGGGAAAACATAAGGCAAGTTTTAAAATGAAGCAAAAAAATAAGGAAAATATAAGGAAAATCAGAATACATAGCCAATAGTACTTTCTAAATGCATTAAAATAATTACATACATCGTACAGTTACCAACAGTAAGCATGTCAGAACATGTAACAAACTGCAAGTATTTATAAAGGTAGAAGAGGTAAGTGTGGAAAAAAGTAAAAAAAAAAAAACAACAACAAAAAACAACAACAACCATATGCAGGCTGTGATCAAGGCAAACATGAAACTTTTTTCAAGAACAAGGTTTAGAGAAAGTAAGAAATTATTAAATTGCCTAATAATGCTTATATGCTAGGGAAGGTACAGGAAAAGCAATGTAGAGGCCAGTATCTACTCACCTAGCTTTCGATAAAAATAAAAGACATACGCCTCTGACTTAGAGAAACAGGAGGTGAGGGGATGCTACATGCAAACATCTAAAATTAGTCTGTTATTCTGATGAGTGTTATACATGAAAATGGTGCATCCTACCCCTTCTCTTCTGTAGTCACTATAAAATATTGCCTATGAAAAAAAAAAAGGCTTTATGTTCTTTAAACAAGAGAGAAAAAGCTAAAGAAAACTGAATTGAAACAGTTTGGAGACAAAGAATACTCCTAATAACTGGGAAAAAAAGCAATCTCTTTTACCTTTTTCTTTAAGCGAGGACAATACACTAAATAGAGATACAGAGAGTTAGGGAGAGAGAGAGGAAGTGATGGAGGGAAGAACAAAGAGAAGAAGGAAAGGGGAGAGAAGAGAGTAAGTAAAAGTGAAAAGAGTGACAGTGATTGCAGCAGAAGCATGAATGGAACACTTTTGTTTGCTCTCCTTTTCACTGCACCACCCTGCTGTAACTCTCTGGGAGGCACGTTCTGTTCTACGCATTAACTCCAGTGCAGCCCTACTGTGGCAACACTGGAGGCACCACAGACCAACTCTTAGTCTTTATTAGCATTTTGCAAGGAATGAACAGTTGAAACAGTATATGTTTCATTAATGCAATGCACCCTTAATAGCCACATAATTTGAAGAATGCTAGTCCCTTGTGCCTATGTATGTTACTATTTATGTCCACATATTAGTTACACTCTCATAACAGAGCTCCAAGCACAAAGTCTTTTAAAAAAGGGATTTGTGTAAATATTTCCCACTGGAGGAGAGTGGTTTTATCAATTATTTTCTCTTTTTAAAGTACTAGTAATTATATAAATGTAAACAGAGCTTGTATTGCACAAAAAGTCCACTTTTTTAGCACTAAAACCTATATAAAATCTGGAGGGATAGAGAGAGGAACAAAAGCTTCACTAGTTCAAATCTGGAGAAATAACACAAGCCCAGGGCTCTCAAAACCAGAAGGACTTGTGGAAAAAGACACTCCAGAGAGAGCCACAGCTCCTGGACCTTAAGCTTCCAGCTGGCACGGTACCACTGCTGGGCCCTAACTGGCTATACTGAGTTGAGCACTGTATCAGACAGATGCAACTGCTGACACCGCTGCACTAGGTATTTGTGAAGGTGAGACATGCTGTAAGTGTGAAAAGAGCTTGCAGAAATGAAAGAATTTCAACAACATGGATGAAGGATGGTAAAAAAAAAAACAACACTCCAGTTCGCACTTCTGAAATACAGTGACCAAGCCTATAGAAAAAATAACAAAACACATAAGAATCAAAAATGTAAAACTTCTAGGTACGTAGAAGTGCTGATACTGAGGAGGACCTCAGAGGATGACTGCAAACAAGAGAGCAAGCATTCCGTTACAACCTCCGTCAGTACAGCCAGATCAGAACGGAACTACAGTGAGCCCTGCTGGACTGCACTAGGAGGCTAAAAGAATATTCCTGTGGCTAAAGCCAACAGCAACTTTAAGTTAAAATCCTTCAGTCTTCATTTCATGTAAAGTTTGTTGTTAATATATGAATGTGAAATGCGCAGACTTATCCATACAGCTGTGTTTGGGGAGAAAAAAAAAAAAAGAAAAAAAAAAAGAAAATGAATTAACTGTCAGCATAAGGACAGAGGAGCCAGCTGGGGAAGTAAGCCCTCTGAACAGTGATGTTCTCTAGAACACCTCTGAAATTGTAGCCCCAGAGCCTTACTGAAAAGGCAGCTTATATGCTTTGTTTCTCCATTTACCTCGTACATAAGATAGCTATATACTATCTAATATACTACTAATATACTATCCTACAAAGTTGAGCAAATAAAGCAGATTACAATGATACTGTGCTATCCACATTAACCAATAAAACCAAAGAAAAAATGTCACAGAGAAATGTGGCTGAAAATGACCTTCAATTACTACACACACAGCGATATCAATTTAACAGCTTTTTAAATACACTAAGGTGCAAAATATATGTTACATTTCACCCTCTCCCTCAACATTCTCGTTTGAACTGAGTGCTTTTGTTATAACCCTAAAACAATTTCACTGTAGAACTCAAACATGTACAGGAACATAATAATAAATATTTGAAAGCTAGTGAGTTTTCCAATGGTAGAGAATTGAAAAGGACAGCTAAAAGGTTGTGGCATTAGAAGAAAAAGGCAGCTGAAGTGTGAAATGGTAACAGCTGAGCTACTACTACCCTGTAATTCCATGAATAGATGTAAAGCAAAGCTGGGAGGAAATAATACTCACAGGACTAATTTCTGATCAGAAAGAAAATGATGGAAATATCATCTTAATGTACTGATGAAGTTTAGAAAGCAAACAGGAAGATGGTTACTTCTACAAGGAAATAAATGTGAAAATAAAGCTTCACTTCTTTCTTTTAATATAAATCTAATACACAGTAAAACTATATTAGATTCTTTTGAATATAAAGACTAAAAACAACATCAGTTATCAGAATAGGATGTACCAGGTTTCTCCCTTTGTCTTCTACAAGTGTATGAATTTTTTTTACAGTATTCATTTCCCTCCCCTGCAGAATTCACTGATGTGCTTGGGAGTAGCAGCATTTTGGAGTACAGTGTTGTTGTTTGAATGATATTATGCTGATTCAACCTATACAAAAGCAAAGAGGTTTTGAAATGGAATTCTATATATAACTTTCTCCCAAATTACTCTAACTATTTTAAATAGAACAGAGAAAATCACTGGTTGACATTGACCTGTGCATTTTTTCAATGCAGTGAGAGGTAACCTTTGCAAGGTGACATAATCAACTTAAAAGTGACAGCATCAACTTATATTGAGCAGGTGAAGAGAGAAACACAGAACTTGAGCTGACTGTGACACAACAAGATGCTATAATGGCACTGACCCAAGAGACAGTCATTATTTAGAAGTTCACTGACTTGGAAACAGAGATTACAGTGTGTTATGACCCATTTTAACATCTTTTGATTTGTAAGTCGTGTTTTTCTGTTTAGTGGATTGGCTTACTATAAACTTGAAATAACTCAAACGCATTTGGGCAATTTTCCACAGCCTAAGTACTTCATAGAACCATAGAACAGTTTGGGTTGGACAGGACCTTAAAGATCAGCCAGTTCCAACTCTCCTGCCATGGGCAGGGACACCTTCCACTAGCCCAGGTTGCTCAAAGCCCCATACGACTTGGCCTTGAGCACTTCCACATGAGGTTTTTCTCAAAGAAAGTTAAGTCTAGAGTTCTGCATTTAAATAACTACCTTGACTATCTATAAATTGTAGAATGATTAAGAAAAGAAAAATTAGAGAATGTTAAATTTATTTCATAAAACAATTAAAGACAAGATATAAATGTTGCTAGGGTAACTTCTATTGTCTTAACTGCTCTTCATGAGTAAGTTTGGTCTGGTATGACATTATAAATTAATACACACATCTGAAGAGGTTTTGAGATCCCTAGTGATTGTTTTGCAGGCGTAAATTCCCATCCTGCATGAATGGACAGGGCAGGTACTAACTGTAAAAAGCTCAGGAGAACTCAGTGCTACCAGCAGAGAAAATAAAGGACAGGGAGTTAAATCCTGAAAGACCAGAATTAGTTAAGCACTTACAGACCTTGGAAGATGCATTTTTTTCAGAGCCATCAGGAAGGAAAATTTTGTGTAG
>PPHD01013816.1:0-17091 GCA_002909625.1 Bambusicola thoracicus | reverse complement strand
AGACATACCAGGTCAATATTCTTACCTTCCAACTCCCAGCAGCCAAGTTCTGCAGTGCCCCTGCTGCCCCCTCCAGTGTGTCTGGATTTGAGCACTCAGAAAGAAGTGTGAGGTAGGGTTTGACTATTGAAGGGTGCCACAGCATCTGGATTCCTTTGGGTGGTTCTGCACAGTCTGGGAGAGGTCCTACTCCATCCCACTGTTGGAAAATACAAGACAGATCATCAGCAAGGATCAGTGAAATACTGAGAGTTGTCTCAGCTGAAGCTCTAACACCTGTGTGTACGTGTAGATAAGCAGTCACTCTTCATTTTAGCATATCACCTGATTCTTTATGGAGAAACCAAATTTCACCAAATTTCCTACACAACAGCTAGGTGACATAACAAAAGCCTTCACTGCATGTATTCCTTAGTTAAGAACAGAAACCCATTGAATAAAAACATACATTCAGAAATAAAACCAGAACTTGCACAGGAAGAGATCTGATCAGTTCTCTGTAATTTTTCTTTTCATGAGAGGGAAAAATCAACAAGCACCACCACTATGGAAACCTAAATCAATCAGTGACATAAGCATTCAATCCCTTAACAAGTCCTGCAGCACAACTGCAGTGCACATCATCCCAGCCACACATACGACTTCTGACCTCCCATTGCAGGCATCCTCCAGGCAGCCAGCCCACTGCCGGTAACCTTCAGGTTCAGATTCTGATCTGTTTGGTAGAACCACTTCTCACATACCTGACACTTCCCACCAAACACATAATTTTGCCATGAAAGTAACTCTAGAGTGATATCCAAAATAGGCTGTAATAAAGTCTGGACAACAGGGTGGATATTACATAAAAAGCCACACCTCTTGATAACACAAACTTTATTCCAAGAGAACAGTTATCTTCCTCCTGAAATGCACAAAACTTCCACGTAGGCATGAAACACCTTTAAAGAGGGAAATTCAAGGACCATTCTTACTTTTGAAAAACAAAATTAAAATATCATTAAAAATGTATCACAGAAATTAAATATGTGATTTTTATCTACATATGCAGTAAATGTGTATTTTGCTTTGCCCTACTTTGTACAGATAAAGGGATTTAGAAAATTCACAGCCTTAATACCCTTGCTAAAACCAATCCTTGAATCTTCAGCACAATTTTTTTTTTCAAAACCTCTGAGATCTTCAGATTTCATGATATGGCACATAAGACTTTTAAATACCTTGAGTTAGAAGTTACTGTGAGTACACAGATAATAAGTATTGTAACATTAAATATCTACTAGACATGCAAAGATAGCACAGGGCAAATTAATTCTTTGTTTAGACCTGTAACTGTTCGATTTTTCTGGATGATTTAATCAGTTATGACTCAAAGCAACAACAATACTTACATTGGGAAAGACAGATCCTCTCTCATTTTCAGGACATAACTATAGTTTTATTTAAGATAAAATACACAGCAGGGGGGGGTTGAAACTAGATGATCATGGTGGTCCTTTTCAACCAGGCCATTCTATGATACTGTGACTATTTAATACGAAAAAGTTGCTCAGATATAAAACTTACTGCAGTAGACAGACGTTACCACAGTTTAAGAGAACTGGCATAGCAACATCACAGGAACAAGAGTTTCTAATTGCCTATTAAAGAAAAAACCCACTAAGAGATGCTGTTACAGGGCTTTTTTTAAATACATTTCTGCCTTTAAATCTATAGGTTGATTTCACTGCACGTGAGTCAGTTCTCCTTTCTTCTCCATACAAATCACCATCCTTGCCAGAACTGTCCTTTCACCTGCTTATAAAAAAATCCATTAAAATCTGGTTCCTATCCTAACTCTTGGAATTTATTAATTTGCACTGTCATAATTTTTTGGAAAACAAGTGAAAAACCTGCCTTACAGGTCAAATCCAACTTTGGGCTTTCTACCTTAGTTAAGTCCTTGTGTGATCAACTTGTGATGCCCAAGGACACGAGTTCAGATCTTCATTCCTCTAATTCTGATGGATGCATTACACATTATGCATCAAATGCATCAGAACTACCCAGTATATTTCTGTGCACAAGAGAATATAACTCTAAAAACTCAAATATTTAGTCACAATCCTACAGACTGCAGATAATTTAAAGAAAAATCAGCTGATACAGATAGAGTTGTACTGGTACATGTAGAGCACTAGGAATCATAATTACACAAAATTAATATTTAACGTGGCTTTGCCATTCTGCTCAGTAATGACAAAACACTTCTAAAAACATCTGACAAATTATTGCCTTTGCCTGCCATTCTTGCTGCTGTCTTTCAGTACATGATTATCTTAATTTATCACTGACTATAAGGGAATTCTCTCCTGTCTGGAGGAGACCTTTTTCTCAACATCACAATGCCTCAGAGCCATGGTGAGGGATGAGAGGTTTGGTACCACACGTGCAGCGAGAAAGCAGTAAACATAGCAATGCTGCATAAGCCTCCTCTACTGCTCTTCTGAGTAGAAGTGTGTGCCCAGAGCAGCTGCATAGCATGCACAGGGAGGGCTAAACTGCATGCCATGCATGACAAACATGCTGGGCCTATGGCAGCTTCAAGGTCATGCAAAAATATGCTTCTGTAGCCAGTTCCTGGTCCTTCTCAGGATGCAGAGGGCACAAACAATTATGACTTCTCGTGCACTTCCCATCTCCATGCCTTAGCTCTTTCCTCCTGCACAGGTGATCTCAGCCACATTATCAGTGAAGGGCTTTATTGCTTCTGCCTTCTTCTTTGCAGAAGAGACTAGCGCCTGTAGCCCTACAGCCCAATTGCTGCAGGGCTAACACAGGTCAGAAACAAAGCTGCTGCAGAGACTTTCTTGATCCTCACCCATTTATTCTGTATTCCATAAATATAAATATCAAATGCCTCAACCAAAACAAGGTGGTTTCCTCCAAATGTTATTACAATACATTTTCTCAAATGATGGCTAAGACACAGCAGAAGTTGCTTTGTAGCTCACCTTGGTCAGTATTAATGAGCCAAGGCAGTGTGCTAAACAACTCTACCCAGTGAATTACTGTAACAGTTACCGTGTTGTTGCAGACCATCAGGAATGATCAATAAGGTCTATTTGAGATAGGCTGTGGATGTGGTATGAACCTCTGGAAAAGAGAACAACTGTACACAATTACTCTTCCTAGCTTATTTTAAGGAGGAAGCAAGTCATAAACAAGTATTCCTTGCAAGCTTTCCTGCTTCAGCTGAAATTGCCCACATATATCGTGGCTGAAGCTGATGAACTGTTATGTGCATGAGATACAAATCTCTTGTTTCCTGAAAATGGTGCAAGAAAGGATGAAAGTAAATTAAAAAAAAAAAAAGCTGAATATGAAGATCTCTGAGAACAATAGACTTAGGAAAGTAAGAGTAATAAGTTTTCAAAGTTTTCATATTCCTAAGGAACTTGGAGAGAAGAAAAAAATCACTTACTGAGGTGTTCCCCAATGCCCCGCAACAGATGATCACCTTCTTTCTCATCTTAATAAAAGCAATCCATGTTTATAGTGAAATTTTACCGAATATCAGGAAAGGGTTCAAATCAATTGATGTAGTTATAATCCTTGGCATTTAACTACTACTTCTCTTCCGTAGATAGCTGAAACTAATGGGCATTGCACTATATTCCACAAATTGGACAAATCCAAGAATCACATTTAATGGCCCTGTAGTTTTGACTTGGAAAACAACTTGATCATCCACGATATTGAGTGATCCCCATGGTTTATGTGTATGCAAAGATGAATTTAGAAACAGAAGTGATGTAAGAAACTGTTCAAGAAAGTAGATTTCTTGCTGAACAGCACCTGGCACAACCACTCCATGGAAGACAAGGAAGTAAAAAGTGAAAAATAATACATTTCTCAAGCACAATATACCAGCAATACAGGTTTTCATCCCCAAAATTGGCTTAAATTATTAGTGGAAAGCAGGAATTGCTGCCTATTTTCTGTTTCTGTGCTTTATAATCTGGTATTCACCACCATAGTACTGAAACATGCTTGGCAGAACAGTGGTCTCAACATATGAAAAGACATTATTTCAGATTTATTCTTTACTCTTCTTGAAATATTATCATCTTAAACCTGAAATTTCACCTGGCTTCTTCAATCAGCAAAGATACCTTACAATAGAAAGTTAAATGGCAACTTCACCGCTATAGAAGGATTTACAGCCCATTTAGCCAGCATACTAAAGATGTGTGCCAGTCAATTCATAATGCTATATAACTTGAAGTGTTGCTGTTATATCTTAAGGTTCCTGACAGAAGGTGAAAGAGAAGGGCAGGCTCATTTCACAAGTGCCACTTCCAATCAAAAGTCAGCTCTGGGGCTGGATCCTGGGCTGACAAGAGTGCTCACAGATAAGGAATTTGAGAAGAGCGTGAAGCCAAGAGGTAAACCTGTTTCCCTCTTTGTGAGGAAAGGAAAAGAAAGGAAAAGAAATGAAACAGTGACACATGTGTACATAATGGGCTGCATAACAAGAAATAAAATAAGGATGACAACTCCCTGGCTCTTTTACTGAAATTGGATAACATACCCAATTTTCTTAACTACTTTCTGTCATAATTCTTGTTTCTCACACAGCTTAAAGAACAAACCTGTTGGCAACAGTGAGAATACTAAAAGCAGTAACAAAGCCTCCAGGCAGATATGAATTTCTCTACCTCTGGAAAGTGGCAGGGCCTGAGGCAGAGACACTGATGTGTCTACTATAGTCAGGTCTGGGAGGCAGCCCTCTGCAGATGGGGAGCTTTGTGGGTTTCAGTTAACAGCTGACCACAAGGGAGAATTCAACATACAATTGATAATTTGATATTATTGTCAATAGTAGTAATTCCACTACTAGAATTTCTTAGATAATTCATATACTTAAACTCAAAAAATTAAAGATTACCCTACTTAAGCCTACATTGGTCACTTCAGAGGGAATGTGTGAAAATATACACTTGTGAAAGTAACTGAAGAACCAAAGAAGTATACTGTTACAGGAAAATCCCACAATTACATTCATTAAAATCTGAACATTTTTCCCCACATTGTAAAGTGAACTTTATCTTCCTAAGAGAGACAGTTTCATTATACATAAACTCCACGGCACTGCCAGAAAAGAAAGATACTATACCATCAGCACGTGTTCTCTGGGGAAATAAAGCATAGCAGGCTGCAGAAATGGAAATGACTCCCCTGTACTGCAGCATCACAATGCTTAGGGCCATCCCTGGAGGTGTTTAAAGTCAAGCTAGATGGGGCCCTGGGCAATCTGATCTAGTATTTGATCTAGTGGCTGGCAACCCTGCCTGTGACAGGGGGGTGGAACTTGATGATCCTTGGGGTACCTTCCAACCCAAGCCATTCTATGATTCTATGATGCAATTTCTGCACTTCCTCTAACATGACTGGCTAAAGTCCAAAGAACACAAAGGGAAGCACACATACAAAAAAAACCCACTGGTTTTTAAACACTGAACTCTTTCTTTTCTGTATCTGTAAATGCCAATAATATGGAGCTTAAAAGAAAAGATATTTCTATGTACACGAAGAACTTCTCAGGCAACAAAACATGCACTCCTAGCCTATACAACCTACTAAAACTGACCTGACACTCAACCTAGGAGCATCTGGGTAAGTAATTACTTTTATATCTGTCTTTCCCTCAGATTTCTTTCCAAGAATTTCAACCTCAGTGCCACGTACAGTGCTTTAAGTGTTTCAGATATTCTAAATTATCATATCCTATGAAAATTCCACATGTATGTGTTGCTTATTTACAGGTAAAACAGTGTCCATTACCAGCATGCTTTTCAGAGCTATATTATGACGTATTTAAGAGGATAAAAGCTTCCCTGCTGAGGCACTTAAAGAAATGAGTACTCTAAATATAGCATCCCAAGAAGAGCAGGAGATCTGTTCTGATGGATAGAATGAGTAGCAGGTAACAGCTTAAGCACTGCAATTGAAAAGAGATTATGAAAGGCACTATCTGGAAAAAATTAAGTCTTGCAGAAAAACCTGTGAGATTACTGCAAAAGAATATGTACACATGTAAAGCACAGTGCATCAGTCAGCATGCTGGGTGACAATGTATCATCAAAGAAGACCTAAAACACATTCTCCTGGAAGCTGCAGAAAGTGTAAATAAGCTTGATTTGTATGGGGTGAATTCTGCCTAGGCTAAGAAACACAAAACAATCCAGTTGTAAAGGTTCTTGCAAGGCAAAAAAAAAATAAAACCTTCACAACACACAGGAATGTCTCTTCCTCCTTACATACACAAACCCAGGAAATACACTCATCCTAGCTGTAACAGAGCATAGAAGACAACCTGGATTTCCACTTAGTCTTAATTGTCAGTAGCAATGAATGTATCCAGGTCCTGAAAAATTATTACCAGCATTCTGAAGTATTTTAGTCAGAACGTACAAATAATGAAATAAACACAGTTTTAACATAAACTCACTGTAACATGATAGAAAGCACAGCAATGACAGCAGAGTAGCAAGATCCTAGGCTGCAGTAAGTGAGGACTTGCTCAAATACAACAGCCACAGAAAGAAAGGAAAGAAACTACTTACCTTTAGAAGGCCTCAGGTAGGCAAGGATCTTCAGCAGGAAACCCTTAACTTTACTGCCAACCCTTAAATGAGGTCTGGGAAGGGGTGGATCCTGGGTTCACCTCTTCCAGTCACTCAGGTGCATTGCATGCAGCTGAGCTCCCCTGGGTTGGCCCTGCCTTGTCACCAGGTGCTTAATCACTGGGTCAAGCTGTGACTTAGCATTTCTGCTACATGCATCTAAAACAAAAGCCCTTCACATAACTTAAGAAAATTATCATGACTGTAATTTTAAATCTTTGGAAACAGCATTAATTACGTGAAAACTTGTGTTTTCTTCACATTCACTCACATAGCTTAATTTAGTTCTACACAGTTTTCTCTTAAAATGCAGAAGCAGAGTATGAAACTAATCCTGAAACAAATACACATATATAAATTGGTCAAGCACTGGAACAGGCTGCCTAGGGAAGTGGTGGAGTCCCCATCTGTACAGATGTTAAGAGATGTGTGAATATGGCACTAGTGGACATAGTTTAGTGATGGATCTCTACAGTTATGCACATTATGCCCCATGTACTTAATGTGCATTAATTACTTTTCATGATACAGTAATTAATTTTCATGATGGGCACTCCAACTACTTGCAGTGCAAAAGCAAGTGTTTTTCATTACCTGATCCTGTGATTTCTTTTTCTTCTTCTTCTTCCCCCAGCATCCTGAACTCTCTGCATCTTTTCCATTGGCATCACCACAGAGTAATCCATCAAGCTCATCTGTTCCCATCTGCTGTCCCTGAGATGTTTCTGCAGCTAGCCTGTATGAGAGGTTCCTCAAAATGCACACACAGTTTTCAACGGTCTGAAAAGTGTGACAAATAAAAACAACATAACAAACAAAAGAAAAACAGAAGTTAAAATACTTCCCTTGCTCATTCTGTATACAAAACAGATGAAATGTAATTGACCTTTCCAGATACATTTTCCCAGTACAATTCTTATCTGCTCATTTCTGAGTACTTCCTTGGTAAATACTGCTTAAGAGATTTAGAAAATCTGGCAAGGTCTCACACACTCTTTTATGGAGGAAAAGAAAAACAAAAACAGTCTGGGCAATATTTTTCCATGAGATTTTTACCATCATTCTGAACTTCATACTGGAGCCTTATGTGAAACAGAAAATGACATGAAATGAAAGTGGCAACGGTTTTGTATGTTTGTTGGTTTTAAACCAGAAATAACCCTTATTTCTGCCATCATATCAGTGATAATTGTCAGAATAAATGCATTCCAAGTTCTGTTTCAGAAGTATTTGCAGCATAAACAGATTATGTTTCTGGAGGCTAAAAACCAAGACTATGAATTTCAGTGGTCTTGATGTTTTTACTGCTTTTAGCTAGGCTGCAAATAATTGGTGAACAGCTTTTCCTTTTCTTGTATTTGTCCGCTAAATAGATTGGGCCTTCTGTAAAAGATGCTGCTGGGAATTCTGAAACAGACATAGTGGAAGAAAAAAATGGCGTTGTTAATTTAGCATAATTTCTGCAAGTCTAAAAGAAGTTCATTTGAATCCTATTCATTTAGTTGGTTCAGTTATGAGAAGAATCTGCACTTAATTTTATGAAGGCAGAGAGAACATGGTTAAGAAAAAGTCATTATCTGCCTGTATTTATTTCAACGGTTCCTAATGCTCTATGGAGACAGAAGCAATAGTCACTACATTCCAGCTCTGTTGCTCTACTAACCCAGAACAGAGTGAGTATGAGGTTTCAGCTCTATCCTATTCTGCCATATTCACCAGCCAGGCAAGCAGATGGAGCTGCATTTACTTCCATGTATTGTATGAGCTTATGCCATGTAGTATTTGGCACAGTTTTTGAGACAGCAAAGTTCTAGAAAAGGTATTAAACAGACTCATCTAGATGGGATTTTATTTTAAGGAGTTGAAACTTCAAACTAAACTCACCCTAATTTGAAATCTCCAGCCAAACATCTTTCCTACCTGAAAGCTATGATCTTGTAGTGACCACAATATTTTTCTAAGTTTACTACCTTTAACTTTTCTTTAATATTTCCACAGAGGCCCTGGGCAACCTGGTCTAGTAAATGGGGAGGTTGGTGGCCCTGCCCAGCAGGGGGGTTGGAGATTCATGATCCTTGAGGTCCCTTCCAACCCAGGCCATTCTGTGATTCTGTGATTTGAATTTTACTGACTCTTGCTAATAGTTACTTCTGTACAAATGCAACTTGCTTAAGTTGCAGCTTTGTGTTGATTAAAGTTTGACATTTTATTGCCCCCTCTTATGAATATTAATTTTCACACTGTAAATTCTCATTCTGTAAAGAAAACAGCTTTAACTGAGTCTACTGCAAGGACAATGTTACCTTGCAGTAGGAACTGATAATGCCTCAAATGCAACTGACACCTTTGCCATTTGGATGAACTCATACAAGGCAAGAAAGTAGGTTTTATTCTTTCTGATTTGTAGTTCTGAACTTTCAATGGACCTCACATTCCTCTTTCCTACAGATATTTCTTACATTTGATCATGAATGGCCACTAGATTAAAAAGCAATTTAGAGGCAGTTATTCAAATATTAGGTTTAATTAAAATCACTTTCAACTTTGGGAAAAGGATGCAAGACCTATGGCTACAATATGGTGTTTTGCATTTAGCTGCACAAGTGCTTTATGCCATAGTTAAAATCCTGCTAGACAGGAGGTTAAAACTAATCAGGCAGGGAGAATAATTCTTCTCTCATGTCCTCATTTCTTCCTCTGTATCACAGTCTACAGATTTTACAAAGTCGTAACAGCTACAAATGAGAGCAAAAATGCAATATTTTATATTAGTGATAAGAGGCAAAACAGAGAGCTTACTGTGCTCCTTATTTAACCCTTTTAATAGTATAACAATCTTGAAATCAGCCCAGTCATCTACGAAGAAAGTGCAGCAGCGAAGCTGTGAGAAAAGCAACAATCTAGTTCCTCCACCTCAATCTACCTCCTGGTCTGCTCCACTGAAACTCCCTGTCTTCTTTCTTGCAGCCAAGCTGAATCAGGCAGGCTTGACACAATTCCTGATTCAGCTTTCCCAAAGCTAATGAAGCTAAAAACACCCCTTTGTTTCCAAGCTGGTCTGTGGGAAGTGAGATGAAGTGGTGGGAGGCAGCTGCTGGCCGCTGGATTTGCTCTGGACCCTGATGCAAGCATGGTGAGTGCCTTGTGGGTTGGCCTCTTTTGGTCATTACTTCACTAAATGTTTATTAATGGAAAGGTGATCCTAGACCTCAGAATTGTGGTGGGCTTTAGTTATTTTGCCATTAAACCTGCACTGCATGGTACAAACCTTTCATTATTCCTCCCTCCCTACCAAGTATCAGCAATTTTATTCTGTTTAGTTTAGTTCATGACCAGAAAATTTTGGAGATTTTCAGTTTGCATGCCATCAGAGGTCCAGGGACAATTCTGTGGAAGATCGTTCAGAAATGCATAGCCAGAAGGCTTTAAGACATTGCTATGCTGAAGGCTTCTCTTATGCAATTTTTAAGGGTTGACAAATTGACCAAGATTGTTGGAAGTGCTTTAGCACAATACACTGCACACAGAAGGTAATTGAGGCTAGCCTTTTTTCTCTAAATGTATTTGATGTACTACAACTCTTCAGCTTTTAAGTCCTTGAATTCCTTTTAATTAAACAGTGCCCTTCACCTTTGAAGAGTCCTGTCCATATCGTAGTACTTTCAGAAAAGTAATGCTGACATAAATATACGTCTTCAAAATTACTGAAAGCATTCATTGATCTTCCTCAAAGAAGATGTCACACTAGTAGCACTGCGAAACTGCTTATTAATTGCCCACTTGTTTTTTGTTTGTTTGCCTTGTAAGCCTACCACACTGTTATTTGTTCTGCCTCATACTGGGTACCAAAAATCAATTTTAAGGTAAACCTGGCAGAGTGATGTAAGGAAGTTTAAGTGGAGTATGACATATTTGCTCTTCTTTAAGTAGTTACTATATTTTGTCTGATAACAATCACAGCGAAAATGTTGTTTACCTGTACACATTACATAGCTAGACACAAACCCAATATTTAGCACACAGAAACGTACAGCTCAACAGAAGAAAAAGAAAACAATGCTCTGAACTACTATTTGATAAGGCATCCCTTGGGACACATTTTTTTTAAACTACTGCTTTATAGCCCTTAGGTACGTTGAATATCTGGATTTCTTGCTCCTGAAAAGACAAAGATGACAAACCTTACTATCAATTTCACTGCTCCCCAGAGCAGACTGGATCACGTACAGCAATGCATCTGTCAGGCCATCACACTCCCTCATCCTTCTGCGGGCCTCCTCTCCAGCAGAGCTGACATTCCTGTAAGGCAACAGCAAAGGTCACCACCTGCACAGCTTCTGTGCCCACTGCCCCTCCTAAAACATTCTCACAATTAACATCAAGCTACAACATTTGCTTTTTTCTCCTTTCATCACTTCAGAGCTGTGAATAATGAAGACAGCTGTGAATGAGCTCTGGAAATGTAACACAGAGGGGAGCAAATGGAAGGCATCAAGTCCTCCACAAGAAAGGGCTGAGATGCCAAGCAGCATGTGCCTACCTGAGCTGAGACTCACAACTCACTAAAATTTGGAGAAGAGCAGATAATTTTTGTTGTTTTTCTTTTCTCTCTTTCTCTCTCTCTCTTTTTTTAAAGAAGTGTTTTTAAATGTGCATTTGTACATATAAATCAAGCTTTGAAAAGTCCAGAAGTTTTGCCAAAGACATCTCTTGGGATTTGAAGAGTCCAGTGGTTAGGGCTCTTAACATACAAGAAAAAATTACCAAAGCCTAACACAAAACACCTTGTTTCTCATTTTACACGAGTGCTTCCTTTTATCTCTTTTGGAGAAAACACTGCAATCTTTTTGGAGAGAATGCTGCAATCTTCTCCTTATATCATTATTTGCAAGTTATTTCACACAGGGCCAGAGGGCTTTCTGAACATCTTTATAAAAATACAACTAAAAATCTAATGAATAACATGTCATAAAATTCAAAATATTGATATAAAAAGACAAGTATGTACGAATGTGTACATATAAATAGAACCTGCGCTTGTTAACATCAAGAAAAAGTGAGAAAAACTGTATTGAGCAGTTCTGATTTGGAAATGGGTGAGTTGGCAGTCTCCTCAAATTTGGGGGCAGACATCTCTCTGCTGAGGTGCTCATCTGTAGCTCTTCTCTCCTCACTTCCAAAGTTTAGACAAAGGAAGAAAAGAAGTGTTCACACCAGCCCTAATTATATTGATATATAATAATGAACAGCTGGAAATGGAAGAGAGGACGGTGGGCATTTCATTTGGGAAGAGGGCAAGGTACTTTCTTTCTCTCATACCATCTTAAATTGTCTTGTTATATAAGACAGAAAGAAGATGAGAATTTTGGGAGAAGAGAATGACTTTTAGGAGGAAGGTGAGAGAACTTAAAGTCTCCTTTCAATTCTTATAGTTCTCCCTGTTCTGCCTCCTTAACATCTAAAAGAAGTGTTTCCATTCCAACAAAGCACCGAAGATTTTTCTGGATCAAATACATACACCATTTTCCAGCTATAATTGCATTCCCACACTGTCCTATTTAGTCCTGCTCTCACATGCAAGCTGCCCCAATTAATTCAACACTGTTCCATTCATGTATGCAGTCAGTCCAATGGAAAACATTAAGCCCAGAAACTGTAACCAGACGCCTTTAACTTCCTAGCATACAAATTCATGCTTTCCATCCTACAGACTCTTCAGTTCTCCTCATGCTACATATCAGAATTGCCTCCTACTAAGGCATTGCTAGTTTTGTGTTGTTTCAAGATTTGTGTGCTTTTGCTCCTCTTCTGGTCTCTAAATGGAACACTTCTTCTCTTTCCCTGATGATATAGGACCAGCAGATGAGGAATCTTCCTCCAGTTTAGGGTGCCCTCGACTATCATCCAAAAAGCATCAAATGGAAAAAAATTTTCATTGGATCCCTCTTTGATGTGATGGAAATCCTCTGACTTCCCCTGTGGGTGACAGAAATCAGGAGATAAAATTACAGAGTATGCCTTTTTGCAAACAGTGTGCCCCTGTAGCACTGGAGACTCTGGCTTAGGTGTATTTTGAGTAGACTGTCCCCTTATTGAAGGCAGCAACTCTGCCTGTAAGTACAGCAAAAGCAGGAAAAGCAGAGCCAAGGATCTGAATACTAGAGATGGAGAGTGGTTTGAGAGGAGAAGGGACGATTTATGGACTTCTTTCATTGGAAACTCCTACTCTCTGGTAAGATAAGGAGAAACAGAAAGAAAGCTGTATCCAGCCCTACAAGAATACTGCACAGATTGTTAGTGGTGTGTTTCCTTGCAACACTATGTATATATATATAATAAAAAACCCTGAAATATTACTGGATCCCTTTAAACAGCAGTGGTATTTTACATTACCATTGTCTGTCCAGGTGTCTTCCATTTACAGGTACATACACTGAGTAAAAGCTTTCAAAACATACAGACTTGTGCATCACTAGAAACAGAGAGGTATATTCTCCCTGATCGTTTCACAGAGGTGATTTCTTCTTCTCTCTAACGTGGACAAACATCGCCGCAGCCTTACTGGAAGCCTCTCAGCAACTCCCCAAGCTCTCTAGAGACTCCTCCTCAACAAGACAGCAATGCAGACAACCTTATAGTCCCTGGGCACTGAGCTGTCTGCCTCATCCATTTCTAGCAGAGGAAAGAATATGGGGCCTTTATGTAGAAAGACTAGGGGCACATCTTGCACAGAAAATGCATTTCTTCACCCTGTATGGAGGAGCTCCTGAGTTCAGCTCCTCAGCTTATCATCCTCATTATGCTCCAGTTGGTTCTGTAACTGAAAGGTGGATACACTGAACTCCCATGACTGCTATTCCTTTTCTTTTATAAGTCTCTATACAGATTCAGCACTGTCTCTTGAACATGGCTCACAGCTATTGCAGCCCTCCCCAGATCTAGGGCATTTATTTAGATTTGGAATAGCTTAGAAAGCGGGACAAATTCAATCTTCACATCAACATTTAGGCAGAAATAATTACTTGTTTATTTAAAAATAAATGTATCATACTATCTAGCTATCCCCATTTCACCTTTGTTGAAGGAAACACCCCCAACCCCATAAGTCATTGATGAGTCCTTTCCTACAAGGGCTCTCTATACGACCACGTTCCAGCTATGAAGCTCTGCAGAAGAAAAGCAAGTCCCAGGTTACCTGAACTGACAAGGAAAACACTCTGCCATTTTCTTAATTTTCTTATTTCTAGTCATTATCTCAAACAAGCTGCAGTTGGCAGTGTGACAGGGAGTAAGGCATGATTTGTCATTTGTAAATATACAGGTCACTGTGCAAACCTTCAACTGCAGCAACAGTATTCTCTACCCCTGGTAAGATGTCTCACTAAATAAGAAAAAAAAAATGTCCAGTGTCAATCTCCAAATAGTTTAAAAGTGAAACCATGTCATCCAAAGATACAGTGTACTGGCTTTCAGGAAAAAAAACCAACACAAAAACACCCTGTCAACCCTGGCATGTACCTTACTTTTTCAGTATTTTTGTCAGGATTTGAGGTGATAGAAAATAGGAAGCACTAAATAATTTCCTTCTTTTGCATCATTTTCTATACAATATCCTTATGATTATAACTCGATCCACCTGACTTATCCAGGGAAGGGAGATGGAGATCTATGGAAAGTTCATATGAAAAGCCAATGTGCTGAGAGACATCCTCTGTGGATATGAGACATTACACCCAATGATAGTTCTACAAATCTCAGCGACAGCATCTACAGTCATTCGTCCTCCTTGAGCATCCTTGGGACACAGCAAGTAGTTAGACCTTTTCTGTACCAGCAATAGTTCTGCAGGTTGCAGATCTAACTGCAGACATGTGGAATAAAAACAGAACAAATTATGTATATTTAGGAAAGATGAAACTGAGACTGGTTCTCTTCACATCCCCTTGATTCAAAGACAGAGCATGTTTTAGTATATGTAATTTTCTTGCTATGGTCTGATGTGACATAAGAAAGGACACAGAAAAGTCAATATTCCAAACTAGTCAGAACTCTGAAGTTACTTCTGTTATGAATAAAAAGTATAGTTTCATTTTAAAAAGTTTCAAGTAAGAAGAGTAACTGTCACAGCCTCAATCTTTCCATCTTTCTACTTGACATAATAGCCACAAAAAAATGGAGAGTTTCCCAGAAAGTAATAAAAGTTTATATGAAACAAGAACTAAAAAAAATGTCGTTAATGTTGTGGGTACCAAGTTTATGTTTCACTGAAGATAGCTAGCAAGGGAAAACCCCTCAGGAGAATAATGTATAATGATGTTGCAACTGAGTGGAAAAAAATGCCCAATAATCATTTTGAGTGTGGCAGCAGGCAGATTTTGCTATTAAGCTCATACTCATTCAGCTACTAGAAAGCCCCACACTGGTACATGCAAAATAACTCCCTCCCTACGTGCACACTTTTGTCATCAGTGTCGTACCCAGAAGAGCCTTTTCAGCCAGCCCTGACCCATCTACATGTTACCTATTCAGCTATGAACATGCACTAAGTGCATAACTTCCTGTTATTATCAATTCTGCTTCACTCCAGAAAGAGCTATAGTCCTAAGAGCCAACATGCAGTGGGCTTCAAGGGTGTCAGGTTTGGGATGGAACTATCCCTATAAGGTGCTCTGTATGAACTTTGCACACTGCGTAGAGACCTGCTCTGAGATGAGGAACCATCTCAGAAACCAGGACTGCCTTAATTGCCTCTAAGTACTGAAATTTGCACTGATAACACGTGTGTGTCATCTGTCTCAGAAATCTGAGGAACAGCAGAATGAGAGAAAGGCTGAGTAGGGTGACCTGAGGGATTGGAAGTGCATATGAAAGAAGTTGATGGATTCTGAGAAGAGTTCTCCTGAAGTACAAAATGATGACTCACAGATGCAGTCAGCACTGGTAAACTGATGAAACATTCTTAACTTCCTGCTCATTACTTGTTCCAACTTGGATAGCCCTTCGGAGCATGCAGGGATCCCAGGAGGTAGACTATGTTTTGTGATGCACTTCCTAGTGATCACTGCTTTCCATCAAATGCAGGTGATCTGGGACTTACGCTGCATTACCCAGGGCTTTGCCTAGTGTCTCAGGCTATCACATAACCTACTATGTGCTGTTGGCCACCAAGTCTCTGGACTGTGTGACGTGAAGTCATCTAAAGCCCACAGTCAAAGCATTTCTTTATGTGGATTTTACTCATTAAAAAGAACAGTCCTACCAAATCATTTGGCAAGTTGTACCATCACTACCGGGTACTTAAGGCATACCAGAATGTGACAGGGTCACTGATGTTAGAAGCCTGTTGGATAAGCACAAACACCCATCTGCAGTTAAGAGATGCCTTGGTGTATCCAGCCATAGGACAGAATGCAAGTTCTTCTTTTGCTTTGGGAAGAGACAGCCAATTGAAATGAGCCCTCATTTCATGAGAACAACTATCAGTGATGCAGTATGCCAAGCCTGACAAAGTGTCCAGGCTGCTGCTCAGAGAATGTCATGAACACAGACTCCAGTACAACCAAACAGTTGAGAGGATATGCGACTATGTGTCAGGCTTTTCTCCTGCCTGCTGCTATTCCAGTGTGCAGGTCATGAGGAAAGACCTGCCTCTAGAGCTGTTGCTAAAGCTAAAAGTAAAAAAAAAGTGTATATGAAGTGTGACTATGAATGTGTACAAATGAGCAGCAGAAGAGCAAAGTAAACTTTTGTGCTCCAGAAACATATCAAAAGCACCATGCCGTATATTGTCAAGTAAAACACTGGCTCCTGTACTGGAATTTGAACATAAGGACTTCGAACATCAGAATCAAAGAATCACATAATCACTGAGATTGAATAACACTTATGGAGATCTAAATAAAAACAAAAACAAAACAAAACAAAAGATTTATCTTAGGTTTAAGTGGAATTTTGTGTATTTCAGGATTTACTCGTGGTCTTTTGTCCTGTTACTCATTAACATCACTATGATTCTGGTTGTGTCTGTTTTATATCCTTCCATTAGGTATTTATAAACATGGATAAGGTCCACCCTGTAACATCTCTGCTCTGAACAGTCCCATCTCTCTTATCCACTCCTCTTACGAGAGATGCTCCAGCCCCTTTATAATCTTTATCACTCTTTTCTGGACTTATTCCAGTATGTCCATGTCCTAGTAGTGATGAGTCCAGGCCTGGATCCAGCACTTCATATGTAGTCTCATTAGTGAGTAGGGACATAATCACCTCTCCTGACCTGCTGGAGAGGTGATTATGCTGCCTAACACAGCCCGTAGTACGGCCTGGATTAAAAACGACCTTAAAGACCACCTAGCTTCAACCCCAATGCTATGTACAGAGTCACCAACTCATAGACCAGGCTGCCCAGAGCCACATCCAGCCT